>CM076571.1:901990451-902108764 GCA_034641835.2 Pinus albicaulis | reverse complement strand
GTACCTATGGGGGGATAATATAGGGTACAGAGGGAGGTACCCAAGGGAATAATATGATGTAATAATATAAGAATGATAAATAATTGGGCCATAGTTAATAAATAAAGTGGTTAACCCACATTATGTAAGGGACCACATGTGGCTAGGGAATAAAGTGATAAGCCCATTGTATTGGATGTATGGTATTGAGATACCCATGGTAACTACCCATGGTATTGCATGTATGAAACCTATATAGAGGCTAGAGTCTCTCCATTGAGAGATGTCAAGGATTATTGTATGGGAAAGCATATGGCTTGTGGAGTGATCTCCTTCCTTAAGGAGTGAATGTATGGTGTTGCCCTACCTTAAGGGTTTTGATATTAATGAAGATCTGAAGTTTTCTCTTCTATGGTGTTATTTCTTGGGCATATTTTCCATTTCTAGACATTTTCTTGTCAGGTCTACTACAAGTGGTATCAGAGCACTTTCTTGGGCAGAGTTTGGAAATTTGTTTTTTCATTTTTTGCAGGAAATTTTTGGGCGGCGAGTTTGTAGAGCAGATCTAGAAAATTTGATGAAAAATTTTCAGAAATAAATATCAGATCTGGATTCCTTATCGAAAAATACCCAATTTCAAAAAAAAAAATCAGTCGAATCGGAGTTCGGATGAGGGTGATATCGCTGATTTAAATTCAGCTATGTTGCAGAAATGTTTCTGACGACAATTTGTGTACGGCGGATCTCCTGACGTTTTAGTAGATTCTGGTGCAAAATTTCAGACAAAAAATTATAGATCTGAACTCCCTTTGAAAAATCACCCGATTTCAAAAAAAAAATCGGTCAAATCGGAGTCCGAATGAGGGAGTTATCATTGATTTAAAATCAGTCATTTTTTCATAAATTTTGTGACGGCGGGACAGTTGTAGCGCAAATTTGTGTTTCCAAAGTGCCTAGATCGAGATTTCAATCACATGGTTAGATGAAGAATGGATTTTCCATTTTCAAAAACAGGTTATAATAAGGATTCTGAGTTATATTGACCGAGTAATGTCCATTTTAAATTTTTGCCAAAGTAAGTGATTTTCTTGAAAACCCTTACTTTATTTTATGGATTCTCGCAAGATGAAGTTTACAGGAAAAGATGATGGTCCTACTATTGAAGATTTTTTACAATATCACAAGGCTAAATACCGAAGTTTTTGGGTAGGCACCATAGGGCTTGATATGAAAGATGAGGCAAATCAATGGTGGACCTCACTTGACAGCTCAGTGTGGAAACTTCCCGAGAAAAAACTTGAAAAAGTCCTTTTGGACAAGTGGTCTAAAGCAAGAAAGAAGGACAGAAAGATCCATAAAGACTTATTTTCTACTAATATTTCCATATTACGGGTTCATGGAAGTATTCAGAAAGAGAACATCATAGTGTCTATCATTCCTAGTTGCAAGCATAATTGTATCAATGTGAATTTGGCTAAAAAATTGCAAGTTGCAGCAAAGCGTATTGAAAAGACACAGGTTGATAATGAAGATGTTCAAATTTATAAATATTTGAAGTTTTCTATGGATAAGTATGTGTTGCATTCTGATTTTTATGCTTCAGATATGGATGTTGTGGACGTTGTTTTGGGACACCCTTGGATGGAATCCATTGGTACTGTCAATTTTAATGTGCAAAAGAAATTCATGAAACTCTGGTATAAAAAGAAGAAAATTACATTACACGATATTTGCATTAGGAACCATGCAGAGACCGGGGAGGCAGAAGCACAAATATCCAACGAGACAGACACATCAGATGATGAGCCTTTGATGGTAGATAGCCAAACACAGACATCAAAGCAAGTACCAACAAAAGAACCAGATACATCAGATGATGAGCCTTTGATGGTAGACAACCAAACACAGACATCAAAGCAAGTACCAACAAAAGAACCAGACACCACTCCATCACCAATAATGGAGGAATTACTGCAAGATGTTACATCAGTTAAAGCTTCAACATATCACCACCCGCATCACCCAGCAAGACAACAACCAGCAAAGTGGCAACGAATTAGCAACAAGGACAACAACCCTTCGATGACACATAGAGAGGTGCGACGATCCACTGACAACACATCAACATAGAAGAACCACCAGAACCCGCTTCCATCTCAAGTGAGCGAGGCACCGACTAGATCGAGTGTTCACATTTCTCTGGGATGGCTGGATGCACGTGAATGGTATCAATGGAATACTCTTTTGAGTAGATCTTATTATTTGTGTTCTTCTCATGTTTCGGGGACGAAACATGTTTAAGGGGGGTGTAATGTAGTGTACCTATGGAGGGATAATATAGGGTACAAAGGGAGGTACCCAAGGGAATAATATGATGTAATAATATAAGAATGATAAATAATTGGGCCATAGTTAATAAATAAAGTGGTTACCCCACATTATGTAAGGGACCACATGTAGCTAGGGAATAAAGTGATAAGCCCATTGTATTGGATGTATGGTATTGAGATACCCATGGTAACTACCCATGGTATTGCATGTATGAAACCTATATAGAGGCTAGAGTCTCTCCATTGAGAGATGTTTTCCATTGAGAGATGTGAAGGATTATTGTATGAGCAAGCATATGGCTTGTGGAGTGATCTACGTATGGTGTTGCCCTACCTTAAGGAGTGAATGTATGGTGTTACCCTACCTTAAGGGTTTTGATATTAATGGAGATCTGAAGTTTTATCTTCTATGGTGTTATTTCTTGGGCATATTTTCCATTTTTATACATTTTCTTATCAGATCTACTAAGCCACTTCGAGGGGGAAACCTCCAATACATTACATGAATGAACAATTCTTGGATGATACAAATGAACAAAACCTCCTTCTATATATAGGAGTCCATGGGGCCATAATATAATCCTAGTGGGGCCATAATGTAATCCTAGCCGACCTAACAATAATAATGTAAGGGCACAATAATAACAATATGGGGGTTACAGGGGTACAATAATAATAATAAGGGGGGCTACACTAACATAATAAGGGACTACACTATTAATATAGGGACTTAACATGCCCCTCTCCTTCAAACAAGTGTTGTCCTCAACGCTTGATTATTTCTTGATGCTTCTGTATAAAATTCTCATCCTCCCATGTAAAATATTCTACAGGGAAGTTCTTCCACTTGCTGAGATACTCTGAGATTGATCGTACTTTTCGAGTTCTTGTTTCTATGACTGCTTCATAACTTCTTTCGATGTGATGTTGATCTTCCTGTTGTTTGATTAGATTCTGCACCAAATTTGGGTTATCCTTTGAGAGTTGGAGAACTTGTTGTTGATGCTCGCTGTGATCTTTCACTAATTTATCATCCATATTAGCTATTATTTGATCCTTAAAACCATCCAACTTATCCTCCATTTCTGATTTTAAACCATCTATTTCATCTTCAATTGCTCTTTGTAAGATCAAAACTTGTTGCACTTGGTACCGTAATTTTGATATCTCATACTGCAATTCTTCCTCTTCATGCATCATTGTATAGATTTCCGAGGGCTTAATGGGTATGGAATTATTTTTTGGAGGCATAATAGAACCCATTACTGACAAAAATTCTTCAATATGCCCTTGGAATCCTTCAAACTGCTTTTTAAACAAACGTTATGCAATTTTAAAAAACAAATACACACCTTTTTCTTGCTTTTGAGGAGATCGATATTGAAATTGAATTATCTCTGTATTTGGGGATATTCAATATCTAAAATTCTTTTCTATAGTATCCCTCTAAATTCTCTTTTGAATGCCACAGTTATGACCTTATTTTGATTCTCCAAGACAAAGTTGTGTCCAATCTCCCACAATGACCTAATTCTGGACTAGTTCAGTAGAGCGAACTTGTAGGACTTGCCACGTGTCACTGTTTCATCCTCTATCTCTAAAATTGATAGCCAAGAAACTTCAGTCCGTGTACTTGTGACCAATTTTTACAGAACTCCAATCCAATGCACAGAGAGAGAGTTATTGAACTTTTCCCACGATCACCTCTTTGAGATGAAATTTAGGAGCCTGAAAAAGCACTACCTTCCACAGATCATATCTCCAAAAATATTGCGAACCAAGCTTTGAATTTTTTATGCCAGATTCCTCAGGATTTCAGCTTCACACCATATGAATTTCAGATTTTGAACCTTCTTAAAAAAATATTATAGCGAAAATTCCACGATGACCTGTTTAGGAGCTTGAAAAAAGACCTAACTTCCACAGATGATATCTCCGAAAATATTGCGAACTAAGCTCTGAAATTTTTAGAACATCGTCCTCAGGATTTCAGCTTTGCACCCTAGAAATTTCAGCTTCTGAAACTTCGTAGAAACAAATTTATAGTGAAAATGCCACGGTGACCTGTTTGGAGCAGCGAAACCCTAGAATCCAAAGCTCTGATACCAAATGTTGTGTAACCAACTCCAAAAATAGAAGAAATGAGATATCAACGCCTTAGAAATAAGCCACTTCGAGGGGGAAACCTCCAATACATTACATAAATGAACAATTCTTGGATGATACAAATGAGCAAAACCTCCTTCTATATATAGGAGTCCATGGGGCCACAATATAATCCTAGTGGGGCTACAATGTAATCCTAGCCGACCTAACAATAATAATGTAAGGGCACAATAATAACAATATGGGGGTTACAAGGGTACAATAATAACAATAAGGGGGGATACACTAACATAATAAGGGGCTACACTATTAATATAGGGACTTAACACAAAAAATGAAAATGACACCTATGTACACCTATTACACATGGATGACTCATGCATAATATTTTTTGAGATACAACCCATTTCTGGGTTGTTCAAGAGGATGAACTTTGTAATCAATAAGCAAATCGGCCCCATTCTACAATACATGTTTAATGATGTAGGGCCCATGCCACATATGTTCAAATTTTACTACCCCCAGCTTATCATGAGCTTGGTCATAGAGGAGGACAAGATCTCCTTCAATGAAAGAACGAGGGGAAACTGATTGGTCAAAATGAGACTTGACTATCTTTTTCTGTGCTTCAATAACCAAAGTAGCAAAGCAGTGGGTTTCATCCAGTATTTCTAAATAAAGGAGAAGTTCTTCCTCTGGCGAAGTATTCAACATTAACTCAACAGCTAACTTGAGAGAAGGTATTTCACATTCAATCGGGAGAGTGGCTTCTAGGCCATAGACCAAGGGAAAAGGAGTGAACCCAGTTGAACTCTTAACTAAGGTTCGATATGCCCAAAGAGTCGAAAATAACATGAGATTCCATTTTTATTTATGGATCCCAATCATACGTTGAAGCATAGTGACAAGAACTTTGTTCACAACTTCAACCTGGCCATTGGCTTAAGGGTAGTACGAAGTTGGGCTATCGTGACACAAACCCAACTTAGAAGTCAACTCCGCCACCATATAATGCCAAAAATGGAAACCATGATCATTAATGATGGCTTACGGGGCACCAAACCTAGCAATAATGTGATAAAATATGAACTGAGCAACTATCTTAACGTCGGCGGCAAGTGTAGGCATTTCTTCTACCCATTTGGTGAAGTAGTCCATGACTATGATAATATAAACATGCCCCCTAGCTGAGTGAGGTTTACACATCATAAAATCGATGCCCCACTTTGCAAAAGGACCAGCAGTAATGACAGGATGAAGAGGAATGGGTGGCACATGCATCTTGCATTGGTAAATCTAGCAATCATGTCATTTACGAACCGCGACAATCCAGTCTTTGAAAATAGAGGGCCAAAAATAACCAACACGGAGGATTTTCTGAGTAGTAGCATAACTATACATGTGACTACCAAAAGCACCACTGTGACAATCATTGAGGACATTCTCAGCTTCCTCGAGGGTAAAACACTAATGGAGTATAGAATCTACTCTGACACGATAGAGGGTATCCCCGACTATACGATAAGGCTGTGACTGATGGCGGATGCGTTGGAGGGCATCCTTTGTCAACTCAGATCTAAAAGATGAATTCTGGAGATAGAAAATGATATCACCATGCCACGGATCAAGGGTGCTAATCAAGAAAAGTGAATCGTCTAGAATGGATTCCTCAGAATGAAAAGGAGCAGAGTCAGAAGGGAGAGAAAAAGGAAATCATAAAAAGATAATGATTTCTTAGACTTGGCAGTAGTAAATTCCAAATCAAACTCTTGTCCAGACAATATGTAAGTCATGGGGTTGAAATTAGAAATCACCATCACTCTTTGTAAGAGAATATAATGACGAAAACGTTGGACTGCTTGAACTGCAGCTAATGCTAACTTCTCGACATGAGCATAATGATTTTCGGGGTCAAGAATACTACGAGACAAGTAATAAATAACATGCTCATGACTGTCATCATCATCTTGTACCAAAACCATCTGCAATCATGTTGAAAGTGGAAGTTAAATAAAGGGAAAAATCATGACGATAATTTGGAGGATGGAGTAGAGGAGCACTGACAAGCAATGTCTTCAATGCATCAAAATATTTTTGAGTGATTTCATCCCAACATAATGGAATGCCCTGCTTCAACAATCATGTGAACCCTTTAGCTACTTCGACATAGTTAGGTATAAAACGACCTAAAAAATTAGCTTTCCCTTGTAAACTCTGCAACTGGTGCAATGAGGAAGGAGAGGGGAGATTAATAATAGCCTCAACTTTGAGAGGATCGAGGAAAATTCCATATTGAGACACGATAAACCTTAAGAGTGTACTGGAATCAACACAGAAGACACACTTGGGTGGATTAAGTCAAATTTTATACTATCTACAATGAAGAGAAATCTGACGAAGATGGTCATGGTGATCCCTATGCTTAGTCAAATGAGTCGGAAGGTCATCCAAATAAGGCTGCATGATGTGACGAATATCATGAAAGGCGTAGGACATTGCGCATTGAAATGTGGCTCGAACATTCTTTAAACCAAAAGGAATATTTTTATATGCAAAGGTACCCCAAGGACAGATGAAAGCAGTCTTTTGTTGATCATTCGGGAGAATTTTTATTTGATTATAACCAGAAAAACCATCCATAAGGGAAAAAATCTCGCTCCCTGCATAGTCGTCAATGATCTGATCGATGAAGGGAGTAGGATAATTATCCTTGGGAAAAGCTCGATTGATATCACGATAGTCAACACAGACACGAATAGTGCCCTATTTCTTATCTATAGGAACAATATTAGAGACCCACTCTGTCAAGGGAATCAGATAAATGAAACTAGCTTTGAGAAGCTTTTCCACTTCGGCTTTAATGGCAGCAGCTTTCCGATGATGAACCGGACGAAGACGCTGGTGAATAGGTTTCGAAACGGGGTAAGTAGGAGTTGCATGTACCACAATGCTAGGATCAATGCCAGACATTTCTTCATAGGACAATGCAAAGACATCACGGAATCCATGAAAAAGGCTAGTATAGACTTGTACTTCATCGGAAGAACAAGTGACCCTGATATGGATGTTCTCAACAATTCCCATTTTAACGGAAATATCAATAGGAATTATCTATGTAATGTTAGTCAAGTTACCTTCCAAAAAAACTTCATGAATCTGAACAGGCATTTGAATCATAGGAGAAGGAACCTAAGAAGAAAAATGCTCAAGACAAGTAGACATAGCCCCGAGACTTGGGAGAAATGAGGAACGATGATGATTATCATCCCACGGAAGATCTTCGAGATACATGGTTTCCATGATAGCCTCATCAGAGGGAAACACTTCTTTCAAAGGATTTGGCAAATCAAAATCACCAAGCCAAGGGGATTGAGAATAAATGTCAAGAGACATGCTCGAAGGAGAAGAATCAGGAGATGAAGTATCCAACGCGGCGATGAGTTCACAATAATCAATTTCAATTGACCTCAATGACATCGAATCTCTGAAAGAATTCATCTGTTCAGGGGAAGGGATAACCCATGGGTCATTGGTGCGAGAAATCATGTTGACCTGAAAAGTATTTGGCGCTGGAAGAGGGAAAATACTCATGAGGGCAGGATCCTTGAAAAGGCCTGGCTAGGAACCTTATCCACATATGGAACATTTTTCTCGGAAGAAGAAGTGAAAAAATACAATTGATCAATAGTAATAATCTTTCCTTTGTGCAGGAATTTCAAAACACGAAAGAGAGTGGACGGAACACATAGCATTGCGCGAGTCCAATTGTGACCGAGGAGAAGATTATAATTGAGTTTAGCATCAATGATTTCAACTTCGACATTGAATGTCTTCCCCTCTAATGTGATCGGTAAACTAGAGAGAACACCAAGAGGTTTAGACTCTCTTCCATCAAATGCTTCAAGGGAATTGGGTGACAAAGTGAGAGCTAGAGAACCAATGGCTTTCCAGCAAGTAGATGACATAACACAGGTAGATGCACCTTCGTCCACGACTTCCCGGTGAATGTTCAAACCATTTATACCAACTTGAATGATGAGCGCAATTTGGTGTGGGAGTCACGGGAAGAAATTCTCTAAATTGAAAGCAAGTAAGCTAGTATCGGCAGGATCAACCCCACCTATCGCAGATAACAAAAATTTCCTTTGTGACAGAAAACTCTGAAGTACTTCTAATGTAGACATTGCGGATGGCACTTGAGCCAAATCCTCAACAATACTGAAATGTTGAGCGGCACGGGTGTTGGGATTGTACGAAGACTTACGGAACACACCTTTGGAAGATGGTCACACAATGGATTTAGTATTCGGCCGTTCAATCTCAGGAGGGCCAGAAACAGGTGGAGGAGGAGGACGATCAGTGATCCCCTTCCTAGTTGCCTAATGTGAACCAGAATAATCTTTCAATCGAGTAGTAATAGAAATGGGTGCAAAACTGTTCATCATAAAAACCCGAGAACCAAATGGGGTAGAGGACTGAGGTTTCTCTACCATCTAAGTTTGCTGAGTAGGAAAAGGTTCTTTAAGAATATTCGGAGCTCCTTCAGTGCCTTTGAGAAATTGACTCACTTCGGACCATCAAGGACAATCTTTGGTGAAGTGATCTTCATCACAAATTAAACAAGGATGCTTCGGTTTGCGTTGAGAACTATCGGTAGAACAAGGTTTCGAAGAATCCTATTTCAGGGTATCAGCTTTGGCCTTACCTTTACCCTTATTCTTACCTTTAGAAGCGTTATCTGTAGTATTGGTCTGAACGACATTCATTTCTATGAGCTTACCAGAATTCGGAACTGATTGAGAAGCAACATTATTGGAAGAAGTAGACTTCTGCTTCCCGGAATTAGATGGATACTTCTGAGAAGTCTAAGATACAGAACCAATAATACGATCAACGGATGGAGTCACTGGAGGTTTAGAAGTTCTAGGTCAAGGAGCATTAGGAAAGATATCATATAAAGTGTTGGATTGAGAGTACAAAATATCGAGGTACTAGGTGCAAGCAATGGCTAGTTTCTCCGTTACACATGCCCCTATAAATATTTCTTTGGCGATTTGATTTACAAAGGGGGTAGTGAAAAAATGAGTTAGAAGTTGATTAGGAATTTCAAACTTGATCATGCAGCAACGTCTCCTCCACTCATAAATATGATCCAAGTTATGAGTTGCTCGGTCCTGTTTCAATGAAGTGAGGAGGTGTGTCCCAGTCTCATAGCAGACCGGCAACTGGAAATGTGTAAGGAGACAACTCCAAAAAACAACTCAATGTACCACTTTGCAGCGGCACCAGTAAGAGTTCACTGGAAAAGACAAATCCGAATAGAATCGTCAACCCAAGAGTTAGAGGAACACCACAAGTGGTAGGTCATAACATGTGTTCGGGGGTCTTCACTAGGTTTACCCTCAAATTTAGGACAATCACCAGGAATCTTGGTCAGAACCGAAGGCTAATATGGATTATGAATAATAGGATCATTTGTCAACTTTGACACATCAGGTAATTCCAATGTAGCAAGAAATGGTAATTGAGTATTAAAAGTCATCGAAGGTCTTTGATAAGGATCCATGTGTACATTCCACCTAGTCCGAGCAGGATTCTGTCCCCATACATTCTGTCCTGAAATATTCAGATCATAGGGATTAGCAGCAGGATAATTCGGTTGATAATGGGGTTGAGGACAGGGATATATAGTCAAAGTAGACCACAAAAGTCCTTTCTGAGCAGTATAAGGATTCTGCTGTGGAATGTAAGCATGGATTTGAGGTTCATGATACACAAGTGGATTTTTAGGTAAGGAATCTAAGGCATTCTATATACCAATTGATATGAAACTTGAGGGTATTAAGCACCCTGCGATTGACCAGGTTGACCTTGCAAAGCAGGTTGAGCAGGCTAAACAGGTAGAACTGGCTGTGGAACCAAAGGAATCTACTGGTGGGCAGGTTGAAACGACTAATGAGCTGGTCGAACCGGCTGTTGAAACTATTTTTGGGGACCAATAGGTTGTCCTTGTGGGAAAGGTTGGCCTGATGGTTGTGACGGACTAGGTTTTCCATGATAACGAGGTTGACCCGGAGAAGGACCAAAGGGTTGTCCTAGTTGCACAATATTTGGGCCATACTGAATTTTCGACTGTGATTGAGGTGCAACAGGTTGTCCCTATGACGGATAATTTTTCCCCTGAGAACTAGAAGATGGTCCTGATTGATTCAAAGGTTGACCTGAAAGACTGGAGGGTTTTCCATGTTGGGCCAAAGGCTGACTTTGTGAACTTTGACCTTATGGACCATATGGTTGTTCCTATGGAGCAGAAGCAGGGCCCTACTGAGCTAAAGGTTATCCCGATGAGGGTTTTCCTTGCAAGCTAGAGGGTTGCGCAGGCAGGGTACGTCCCAAATAGGTAAGAGTCTGATAAGGATCATAAACACCTTGATAAGAATCAATAGCAGGCAACAGACCGGATACCATACGCATCATAATTGTGTGGATAGATATATACAGGATTACCAACAACATCATAGTGATGGAATCAAGGATTACCAGGAGCTTGAGACTGCTAAGAACCCTAAGAAATCTGTGGTTGAATAGCCAATAGATATTCTTCAAAAGTTAGACTGCTAGGAATCACAGGAGGAGTGGAAACTAAACTAGAAGCCACACAAATGGTCTGTTGGACTGGAACAGATGTGACAGTAACCGATGAACCAGGATTCGAAAGTGATGGCCCTAATGAAGGTATGACCAAACTCTGAAGAAGAGTTATGATACTGGATTGCACAATGGAGGCAACACCAGACATGATGTGACTCAAGGATATATATCCAAGAGGAAGTGAGATAGACGGTGGAGAAGATTGGATAGAGGCACCAGAGAGATCTTCAGGAAATAGTTGATATTCTCCTATAGAAACAGGCATTCCTTCACTCCCAATAGGACTGAACGAATCCATATTTGAGTCCACCGTAAGATCTTTGAAAAGGCTACAGGGACTAGGAGGTACCGCAACAGCAACAAAGGGTGATCCTGATGTAAGAGGAGGAAATTATCCTTCTTCCCAAAAACCAGACCAAGCACTTGAAGGAGGCCAATTGAATTCAACTGGCTCATCAAGTGGAGATCGAGTAGCAAGGGGTTGGACAAATAGAAGAATAGGCTACAAAAATTCGATAGACCTAGTGGAATGAGGGGTTTCAAAATAAATGTCTAGAAAAGAACCACCACCAGGAGGCAGTGAGGACAACGAAATTGGATGTTCCGCCACTTTGATTGTATCTCAGAATAGGAAGGAAAAGAGATAGCCAATCAAAGGTGCCAAAACAAGAACCGAAGAAATAAATCAGGCCAAGTAATAAATTTTTAATAGGCGTGTGATAGTAGGTGATTAATTTTATAACACTGAAACTAAAATTCACTATTTCATGTTTTAAGAGCCGAGAAACAGGAAAAAGATGACTCTAGTCACTTTCAATTTGAAATGAGCACGAAAGGAAAAGTGCTCGATGATCTCTTCTCTTGTTTAAAGAGTCACAAAAATATTGAAATGAATTCTCAGGAATTATATGAAAGAGGGTGTACCAAGTTTCTGTGAGCTTCCATATACACCTTCATGATCAAATGAAACATAAATGACCAAGGAATTGATGTATGTGCAGGTAGTCTCCTCGAATGTTGTGTTCAATGTATCACGGTTACAAGGCAGTGGAATCGGCTTCCTATGGATAAAGGATTGCAACCTATAGGGGTATCACTTTATATACACGATGGTACAGGGAGCAAAAGTCTGTACTAGCATTGTCTGAAGCCAACATGCGAGTGACATCTACTAGGTTTTAAGACGCCAGAACACATACCTAGCCTAGACCACTAGAAATATTCCGTTAGGTTTCAATGTTTCCTTAGGTTCATTGAGTAAATTTTAAATTTAATATTGGATTAGGTTTCAATTTCCAGGCCCTAACGAAGTTGGAGCTCAACTTCCTAAATGAAAACTATATGCAAATGAACATCATTTCAGTTCGATGAATGCTAGTTATAAGAAGGATAGAGATCTTTCAAACAATAAAAAACAAATAAAGTATACGAAGAAAACTTCTAATGCCTCTAATGCAATAAATTGAAAATGAAATTCCTTCCTAGATGACAAAGGCTAGTTATGCAAAGGAATGTTTCAATTTCGATGCAACAAAAGAATGAAAAACATTTTTTTTATCTTTCAATGAAGAAAGCACACAATGTACTAATTTAAATGGAAAACAAAATAAACACTAGTTTGAGTTTTGTGAATGTAAAGATTTAAAGTTGAATGAATCAATCGAAGTGAAACAAACACAAAAAAATCAAGCTACTGCAACAAACTTTCAATCAAATCGAGAGACTTTCCCAAATCAACCCAACACAAGCAATGTAATCAATGCCTGGAGTAGTAACGAAAAGGACCAATCAATGAAATGAAAATACCATTCAACCAAAACACTCAAAAGGATCAGGAAAAACTCAGTGTAATGGCGCAAAATGAAACGAGGCCGAAAAAAATCAAAGAGACTTGCATTTCAAACAGAAGGCTTAGTGTACAATAATGCTCAGAAACCCTAAGGCCTTAAATGACACTGACAGGAAAATGGACAAACAACTGAAAGAAAGAAGTCTACAGTAGTCAACACAGTTCCAAAGGCTAAATCACACCCAAAAAATAACCCAAAAGCAAGCACAATTGACCAAAAGACTCATTAAGGAGGTAAGACTAAAACCTACATGGGTTGGCGTGACTGTAAGGTTGTAATCCACGCCATACAGGGGTTGGCGTGAGTTCAAAGAGAGAAACCTACGCCAATCGGCGTGATTGTTCAGAAAAAAACTGTGCTAAGCTAGATACCTATGGGAAAAAAATAAAACCCAAAACATAATGAGCAAAGGCCAACCTTAACACTCTGAAGCTGAACAAAGGATAGAAATTAAGCAAACAAACTAGAAAAAGAAAGAGAATGAAATCAATAATCAAAACTGACCCAATAGGATGAAACGAAAAACTCGCATTGATCCCCAATGGAATCACAAATTTGTTACATAGGTAAATCCTCTCTGCGGACAAAGACGATCCCTCTAGCCCTAGGATGGGTCTAGAAACAAAGGGACATGCTAAAGTGTTGCTTCCTAGTTAATGAACGAACAAGAGAAAAGGTAGATCGACCTACCTGGAATCCAATGTTGTTGTCGTTGTGAAAAGAGTAGTAGCCTCTCGCTCTTGCCTTGGAAAATCACAATCCATTCGCTATTACACCCGGATACCTGCACATAGAACAAGAAAGAATAACAACATACGACATCATAGTTTCACTCACAACTATTAACCAGTCAAAGAGCGCTAAAGCTATCACATTACACAGACATCATAACACAATAGTGAAACCAAACAGTAGTCTTGTATATATAAGTAGAAGGAAGAAGTACAACCGATGCTTTGATGTCACCGTCTCCTCTAGTGGGGCTCATATGAAGCACGTCTCAATACTTGTCAAGCGATTTAGATGGGATGAGGGCATGGATTCAAGCTTTCCTCAATGTAATTCCTTCTATCTATCTTCTCTAGTCATTCAACTATAGTATCAGCTCTCCAAGTTCAACTAGTTTGTACTTGGAGAGATAGCTTCTTTTATAGGGGAAAAGGAGGAGGTTGGGATCCCTACAAAGGTGGGAGGGAGTCCTATCCTTTAGGAGAGTTTCAAGCGAGGTGGAAAATAATAACTAAAGGAGGGATTCCATGGTTGTTTCAGTTCAACCACTCCCAATAACTCATTCTCAAGGTGGTTGGAATAGAACATCCGCCTCTATTTTTTTTTAAATTCCATAAACATCATGGCGCGGATGCTTAACTAGGACAGAATGCCAACTGGCACAAGCTTAGTTTTAATTTTCCAGCTGGACACGAGAGTTTAACTTGGTACTCGCGCCAAGGCAAAAACAAGGGTTTTTACAGTCCTACTCAGGTAATTGTCAATAAGAGGAATGTTACTCTCATGCAAAGGAATGCAGTGATGGTTTTTTCAAGGCATGATACTGCTTATTGGTCACAGAAATGACACTCCAATGGGTGAGATGGGGATTGCAGGGATGGTTACAAAATGTTGTGTAACAATTATTTGTGTAATAGTTGGGGTTATTTTCTAGTGTGTCTTCTTCTTCTAAATCATTCTATATCATTGTAAAGTGTACCATTTTGCCTGGCACATGAGTCCATTCTTTGTTTATTATTTTATAGGGTGGTAGGGTGGTGCTATACTAGTTCACGAAGTCACCAACAAGTTCAAGCCTCTGAAAAATTCAGGGTAGTATGGTGGTGCTAGGGTGAGCTGTAGCTCATTGGGTGTTGGGGAATCTGTTCAGTTGACTATTAAAGAATCTTAGGCACTGGAGCGTCCATCCATTGGGAGCTGTATAAGGATACTTTTATAGATTCTAGGAAGTTGGAGATTTATTTTCAATTGGAATTGAATATTAAAGAATTTTTAGAAAATAATCGAGATGGTTTTTGTCCTAGAGGGGGTTTCCACTTTAAAAATTCTTTGCATTTGTGTTTCTTTTGTTTACTTCTATCATTGTACAAACATTGATAATAATTGAAGATTAACTAATGCACCAAAAGATGAATAATAATACTAATTGAAAGGAATAATGATTCACCCCCCCTCTCAGTATTTCCAACAATAGTAGAGTATTATGAGGGCTTAATAGGTGTTCAATTATTTTTAGGGGAAATTTTAGAACCCAATATTGATATCTATTCTTCAATATGCCTTTCGAATCACTTCAAAATGATTTTTCAAGCATGACTTATGCAATTTGAAAACATTACATACCTTTTTCTTCCTTTCGAGGACCTTGATATTGGAACTTATTATCTATGTGATTGTAGATCTTCAATATTTGAAATTTGGTCATGTAGTAGCCCTCTAAGACTTATTTCGAATGCCATAGGTATGACTTGATTTGGATGCTTAAATTATTCTCAATCTCCCACAATGACCTAATTATGTACTGGTTTAGTAGAGAGAACTTATACGGCATGGCACATGTCACTATTTCCTACTTCGGCTCTGAAATTGATACACATGAAACCACAGTCTATGTACTTTTTTCCACTTCTTACATAATTCCAATGCGATGCCCAGAGAGGGATTTATGGCAATGTTCCCAAGGTCACCTCTTTTAGATGAAATCCAGGAGCCTGCACAAACCATAACCGCCACATATCATATGTATGAAAATATTGCAAACCAAGATATGAAATATTTACACGAAGTTCCTTAGGAATTTTTCTTTGCCTGGTAAAAATTCCAGCTTCTAAACCTTCGTAGAAACGACGTTATAGATAAAATGATATGACTCATATTTATAATGATATGACTCAGGTTTCTGTTGTTTATAATGATATGACTCAGGTTTTTCTGCTCATAGTTATAATGTCTTGATGTAGATTTCAGTTGCAACATATTTTCCACATTTTCTAGATCTTACTACTATATTCTTGTTTTGCTTTATTTGGAATGATGCATTTGTTCTATATTCTTGTATTTTCCATTTTGGAATATTACAACGGTATCAGAGCATAATGTTGGCTCAGCCTGTGAAGACATTGCATCTATATTATCAGAAGAAGAAGAAGCTTCTCACAGAAAAGAGAAGGTTTGTAGAAGAGACAAAGGCAAGTCTCCATTATTTGGAGAAATGGAGGGAAAGAATTTTTTAGAGCTTGTTCTCGAAACTATGCATGAGCTAAATAGATAAATCAAGGGAATGAGGAGGGAAAGACATGAAGATCCCTGAAGAAAATTTACACATGATGAAAGCTCCATTTCTTCATATTAAGGGTGTGAGCATTCAACCACACAATTAGATCTAAAACGCTCTACCATGCCTATGCTCATAACAAGAGACATGGAGGAAGGATTTGTACCAAAGGAGGAGACTCTTGGTGACTATCTTCAAGAGTATGAATCTCAATCTCGGAAGTTCAAATATCATCTAAACTTCTGAGGGTTTTGCAATATTAAGGAGAATAGAAGACCTAGTAACCATGATAGAAGCACAAGGTTCAAGAAGCACGATTTGGGTAGATTATTTCTATCTACTTTTGATGGGTCACCTAAATGTATAGCTAGAGCTTGGGTGAAGGAGCTAGATACCTATTTGCAGCAACACCAAGTTTCAGAAGATGAGGAAATTAGAGTAGCAGTGTTGCATCTTGAAGGTAAGGCTTATGCTTGGTGGTTTTTTGAATTTTCTCCATTAAATAATGCAAATATATCTACTTATGCAAGGTTCACTAGGAGGTTAGTGAAAAAAATTCTGAAACATCCTTTGTTAAGCTAGCCACACCTAATAAAACAAAACCTTTGCATGGGTTGGAAGGATCTATAAACCCAACTCCATTTTAGAATACTATTGAGGGGGTTAAAAACTTGCAGAATACCTTTCTAAAGGCACGATCCCCACTTCACAAAGAGCTCTCTTCTCAAAAGGAAGACATGGAGATCTCTTTTTCGAAAGAGGATCAAAATAAATAGCCTCTTAATGATGATGAGGTAACCTCCATTCATGATAAAGGGGAAGAGCGGGCTCGAGGTAACAACATTGTCACATCAGGAGAAAATCTAGTACCTCATGGAGAGGTAGATGGAGCAATTTCTCCAATGAAAGGAGTTCATGTATCATTGCAATAAGTTCCAAAGGATCTCATATGTGGAGATCAAGGCACAATCCATGAACCACATGTGCCATTATCGATATATTGTGAGACCTTACAGATGTAAGGAGAAGGTAGGGAGGATGGCCAACATCGTAGGATTAGGAGCACACACCCCTATATATTTCAGAAGGTTGATGAACAAAAGAGGAAAATTGATTTGCATAGTGAGAGAAAGGATAAAGTAGCCCACTCATATATGTAGTCTAATCTTGATATTGATGTCTCTTTGCATGGAGGCATTCCACCTGGGAGGCCACCATATTAGGAGATGACGAGGCATGTCTCACATCATGATGCATCATTCATAGATCCGACATGAATGGGAGCATTGGGAGGTCATGGTACAATGCTGAGAGTATTTTGTAGACTCACGGAGGAGGGATAAATTCTCCCAACATCATCATTACCCACTCTCATCTCAGACATTGCGCTGAGAAAGGAGCAGCAGAGGGAGGATAGCAGCCTTCCAATATCTCACTTTGGCATGGGAGATATCATATAGGAGTAAAAATACATTACATATTATTTCTATGACAGATCATTAGCGCTGTCACTCTGGACAATATATCCATGCCGGAAATCCCAATTTTTGGCGGATTATTCCAAGGATCTTTTTACTTGTATGATACTTGATGACCAGCTACATGAGGAGGGATATTCAGCCAGAGATGAGGTCATCTACTATCATGGTAGGATATTCTTATCTAGATATTCCAAGCTCAAGGAGAAGTTACTACAAGCATCTAATGAAGATTTTCTGTTCAGCCACACTTATTCTATGAGAACATACCACACCATCATGGAGGGGTACACTTGGGGTGGCTTTGAAGAGGAGATATATCAACATTTGAGGATATGCATGGATCATGTGGAGATGGAGGAGATACATAACTCTTTGGGGGATTTATCACAACCACCTCTTTCCTCTTTGGGAATGAGAGGGGATTTATCTATGAGCCAGTCCATTTGTATGAGAAAAGCATATGGTAAGGATTATGTTTGGTTGCATAATTATTTATATAATGAATAGTGCATTCCTTAACCATATATGTGTAGGCCATTGCTCCAGGAAGGAGCATTATTTCTTAAAAAATTCATGGCGAGCTTTGGGCCATAAACTATGTTGAGCATGGCCACTCCATAGGAGGATATAGGGAGATGATATATCATTCTAGCTGTACACTAAGGCACCAAATATTTCTCACATTCTGAAAACATGAGAAAAGGATATGGAAACAAGTAAGTGGAGGGGAAATGACTTACCATATCATTATCTGATGTAGTCAGGAGATATACTACGGTGGTTCCATATGTGGGACTATGATCCACCTCCATTATTTCATTTGGTTTTTTATGTATCACTATTTTTGATCCCATATATTGATGATGTCCTTATTCTTTTTATGGGAATGAGTGGAGGGAGGATGGAAGGATTGGATGCACCCTTTGGGAGAGAGATTCTCCATGGTTCTTATGTTTCATATTTATAGATGAGCATTGTACCATCCATGATTACTACATTAGGTTTCTTGTTTCCTTATGGGATAAGCCATTTGGGTAACTTGAGCACTTGGGAGGTGCCTCTCATAAGCAGATGGGAGGATCTTTTCTATGAATTACCAATTTGAAGGGTGATTCATTTTTTATGGATGATATCTTGGAGAATGGAGATCCATATGGGAATAAAGGTTCCCCACATTTTCAGTTATGTCCTTGCAGTTTCTTGGGGACAAGCAACACTTCGGAGGGGAGTATTGTAATATTCCTAAATTAGCCATGAGCTAGTTGGAATACTAATTTTTTTCTTTCTTTCTTGTTTGATGAACAAGAGGATATGGAGATCCATAAATCAATGCCAATGTGAAAGGAAGACATCTTGGAAGCTTAATTGAGCACCCTTTTGTGTGGAAAGGGGCTGGAACACCTTGATTGGGTCAAATTTGACCAAATCAACAACGCTGTCATGGAGTAGTGGCATTCACAATGGGACAACGCAGGTTTAGATGGAGAATATTTGCATGGAATTAGTGTCATAAATGAATGGGGCTTACGGTTAGGAAACTCATCAATTATATAAGGAAGAGGATGGAAATCATATTGATTATGTATTGATATTTTATATTTCTGAATATACAGTTTGTTTAGACATACAACTTTCTTTGACAGTTTAGCTAAGATTGCAGTGTTGTTTAGCACAGAGTGTTCCTGATCAGGAATCCCACCTCTTTCCTTGAGAGGCCTATTGGAAGAGCTTGCACTACATTCCACTAATAGGAATTTGTAGAAATCTTTATTCTTAATGTACAACGCAGTTTTCTATTGAGAGGTTGTTTTGTGCTGTAGGGCAGAAGTTCTAGATGTTTGATTTGGGAAATTTCTGAGCTAGATCTCATTGGAGGAAGGTTCCTTTCTCTTGGTAGGAAAATAAAGAAGGCCCTATAGCTTTATTGACACATTTTGCATTAGGAAATAGTATTTTTATCCCCTAAAGTGTAGTTCTAGTCCATGACTGCATTATTTTAGTGAGTTGTTGCAGTGGGCAACCCAAAAAGGCTGAAAATCCAAAGTTAAAATCTGGCCAAACCATTTCTGGGTTTTTCGGGGTTTTCTTAGTAGAATCCATGGTTAAAATCCTGGATTATTTTGAGCACTCTAAAATCCTTTCACACACTTTTATTCTCCTTAGTAGCATCAGTTTCCAGCAGCAACAGCAGTAGCAGCACAACATTTCCAGTGCTTGGTTTCTTTAGTATTTCAACAATCTTGTGGCTTGAGTGCATTCCTTTTGGAGCATTGTGTACATTCATCATTTTTTTTTGTTTATAATTATATGACTCATCTATTTCTGCTCATAGTTATAATGTCTTGATGTAAATTTCAGATGCAGCATATTTCCAGCATTTTCCATATCTTAGTGCTATATTATTTTTTTTCTTTATTTGGAATGCTGCATTTGTTCTATATTCTTGTCTTTTCCATTTTGGAATACTACAACTACACTAGTAATATAGGGACCTAACAGATCATAACATCATTGGCAAGGTATTCCATCATACTTCCTTAAATCTTAGGCATATTTAAAGGAAAGTTGGTTCACATGGGGAGTCTTATTAGATTATGAGATATTAGATCATGCATTAAATTTTTAAATATATGGGAGGTTTAAGAATTGGAATATTGTTAGACCAAAGGTCCCACTAAGAGGGGGTGATGAATGCATGTAATAGAAAACTCATCATTTCAAAAAATTTCATCACCAATTGATTATGTAGAGGTGCATTCGAAAATAATCTGAATTATATAATGAATAAAATTTTACATCAAAAAAAAATCATCACATCAACACATGACAACACCAAATTTTGTGTGGAAATACTTGTCGGATAAAACCACAAATTCATTTGTCTTCTTCTTCAATTTGTTTACATATATTTTCAAGAACCGACCTATATGTAAGTACCCACTTGTAATAGGATATAACCTAATTGAGGCACCAACCTAAAAAATGTATAAGATCCCACTTGAAATAGGATACAACCTAATTGAGGAACCAACTTAAAAAATGTGTAATATCCCACTTGTTAGGTACTACATCCCGATTGACTCCAATGACATCGAAGGTGTGCAATCTTTGACTTGTTGTAGGCTTCAGCCTAATTGAGTTGCCAAATTTAGTGGATACACCCACCTCCTTGTTCAACCTAGTCTGGACTAGTTTTCAGAATATTTTAGCTTACATCTACTAGCTCAAGTGATGAATAAATCCAGTTTCTTTTGTTAATATGTCAAAAACCTGTGCACCTACTCAGAATTCCAATAATCATGAGGTCAGAGATCTAAACAATTGTTTCTACATTCCTTTTCCAAAAACAATATGCATTGAATTCAACCCCAAAAACATTAGAAACCATTAATTGTTCTACAAAATAGTTCATTCTCGCATGAATTCTATAAAATGCACGAGTTCCAATCAAATTTCTACAAAATTACTACCTTTGGTGGGCTTAAGTGTTTCACATAATGGATCTCCATTGCCAAATAAAATAATAAAGGGTATTCAAAATACCAATGAACATGGACCCTCGGCCTTACGAGGACACAAACAAACACCAACCAACTATTCTACCTAGATATTTGTGCAATATTGGCATGCGTAACTTATAATGGCATAGCTTGATATCCTTTCAATTACATACTGTTGGGAACCGAAATCATCCAATAAAATTATGCCATATCAAAGTCAATCACCAACCAATTGAGCTATGCTCTCCATGTCAAGCCATTCGTCGAATGAACAACCAATCAAATGAATCCATGTCAATAAATATCATATTTCCATAGGGTGATATTGATACAATTGAATGAGTTGCTTCTTCCATGTCAATAATATTGCATGTGCATAGGAATAAACCAAAATCAACCAAATGATATACTTAGTCCATGTCAATAGTATTGTATTTCCACAGTGATAAACAAAGCACTAAAAAAACAACCAATCCATAGCAACAATATTTCCACAAGGTCATACCAAGAAACCACATAAAGAACTAATCCAGCTCAATAATATTTCCACAGGGTTAAACAAAAATGAATCAAAAGATTGACTTACTCCATGTAAAAAATATTTGTATTTCCATAGGTTCAGACTAAACAACCACATAAAGAACCAATTGACAAAAAAAAAAATTCCACATAGTCAAACCAAAATCAATCAAATGAGCTACTTCCTCCACGTCATAAATAATTGTATTTCCACAGGGTTGGACATAAAATAGTCAAATGATTTCCTCACTCTTCATGTGAAGCCATATAACTATGGAGGGTTTTGAACCTACAACCTTTGTGCTACAATGACTTATAATAGCCATAAAGGCCTCACTTTCACACTATTCTCCAACTCAGTGGATTATTTTTAAGAAATGAATGATGCTTCTTATTTATGCACAATGAGAGCCCTTTAAAGGATCACGGCCAATCCATGTGCCCATACCAAATAACAAGGATTTAAGGGACATCACAAACCTAGTTGTTGAGGTAACTGTGATGCCATAGTTTCCATGTGGCACATATTAGGTGAGACACATGTCACAAATAATTTTTCTTATTGGTTAGTTGGAATACCCATATCAACATGCCATCTGACACCATGAGAAGATGACATGTCATAAACTTCATCTAACATCATCATCACTATCCTTGTAATTCTTTACTACCATGTCATCATTTTGGGGAAAAAACTAATGGACACATGTCATTTTTTATATTTTCCAAATGTGATTCGGCACTATTAATACTTCCATGTCAGCGATGATTATGCAAGGCAAGTCAACATGGCACTTAGCTGAGGGGTTAAATAGATCCATCCGTATGTCAGGATATGACTAAGATAACATGGAAGTGTGGCACTCATTAAAATTTAGGCATGTTGACATAATACCCTTTTTCCATTGGAATTTCAATAGCTAATTTTTCCAAAAGATACTCAAACTTTAACATGTTAAAAAATTGTGAAGTTTGTTTGACATCCACCATAGATTTCACTAAAAGATCATGGATCAACTCGGGAGATGTACGATGTTTAACAAACTTGGTGATATTCAAATGAATATTTTATTTTTGGTCCAACATAGTTACTTATCAAACGAGATCTTAACTGAGTTCTCACTTTTTTAAAGGTAGAAAAAAATCATATGATTTTGAAAAGTGTTGATTCACAATACACCTTTTTTTATGGAGCATATTTTTGACACTTTAAATTTTATTTACACGTTTTTCTTTATGTTACTGACTTTCATGCCAATTTTGAAAGGTTTCGATTCAACACTAACCCCTTTTATTAGGGCTTATTTTTTACACTCTAAATTTTTTGATATATTAAAAATGGTTAATATTTTCAAATATTGTTGATTTTCATGTGGATTATGAAAACTATCAACCCTTTTTTTTGTGGCCCATATTTTTGACACTTTAAATTCTTTTATGTCTTAAGTATGCTATTTTTTTAAAACATTTCTTATTTAACAATTTAAATTAAATATATACAAAATTGTATTAAGAGAAAACATATTTTTTTTAAATAAAAAAAATACAACAGAAAATGATGAAAATTCAAACATAAAAAATAAGAAAAACAAATATTAAAAAAGACCCAAAAAAGAAACTAAAAAAAAAAATATTTATAGAAATATTTAAAAATAAAAGAAAAATTATATATATATAACACAAAAAATTGGCCTACCACTCCCACCCTGCAGCCAAGGGGTTGCGGGTGAGGGTGGGCACCCTGGCCTGCGGCCCCTGGGCCACTGGGTAGGGGTGGTAAGCCAATTTCCAGAATCATTCTACCACTCCCATCCAATTGCAACAATGTTGCGGTCCACGGAAGACAACTTGGATCGTGACCCCTTAGCATTTGGGCCATAATGGCAAGCCAATTCGAGGGATCAAATTACCACCCCTGCCCAGTGACCAACGCACTCTGTCCTAGAGCCGGTACCCTGGCACATAGCCCCTTGGTGGGTAGGCAAGGGTGGTAGTTTTATTCTTATAATTGGCCTGCCAACTTGTCCCAAATTACAAGAGGTTGTTGGTCAACGTCTCTACCATGGCCCGCGACCCCTTAGCGGCTAGGCTGGGGTGGCCAATCTGTCATGAGCTAGTGTTCATGCCCTAGTGCGCAACCCCTTAGCTCCTAGGTGGGGGTGGCCACCCTCACCAAGATTCTAAGATTCCCTCCTTGTCCTACAACACCTTGGACACTGGGAGGGGTTTTTTCTTTTATTTTTTATAATTTTCTTTTGTTTAGAAAAAAATGTCTTTTTTAATTTTCTATTGTTTTTTCTCATTTTTTTATGTTTCAATTTTAATCGTTTCATGGGCTATTTTTCGATATATTTTTTTAAAACTTTTATGTTTTTTTTTCCTTTGTTTTTTTTATACAATTATTTTCTTATTTATTTTATTTTTTTCAATGTTTTAATTTAATTTAGTTTTTTTTATTTTTTATTTTTTTGGGTTATGAATTTTTTTATTTTTATTTTCTAATATTCATTTTGTTTTTGTTTTTAATCGCATTGATTGATTTATTTATTTATTGTTGTAGTGGTTTTTTCGATACTACTCCCTTTGATTCTTGAATGACATTGTTTCTTTCTTAGACATCCCCTTTGGCATCAATTGCACTATTTATCTTCAACGACAACATTATGTCCAACTATATCACCCTTTTTCATTGATGGAAACACCACTAGATATTAAAAGTCATTAATAGAAATGGACTAAACTCCCCCTCACATGCTACTGGGGACCTTCGTGACTAGATACAAAGATTCTTCCATCCCAATGCTGCATTCTCTCCTTAAATATGTGCTTTTTCTCAAGAGTCCTCCTACGACTTTAATATCTTCTTTCAACATAATTTTTCTATCTCCCTTTGACATTAATGATAAAGGGACATGGTTCCTAGTATTCCAAATTTGTTCATGAAATTTCATACAAAGCTAATATTGTTATAAACGGAATCTCTCCTCAAGACCATTATTCTTGATATCTTAAAATATGTTGAAAATCTAAGGTTTGTTATCGTCATGATATTTTTTTAATTCCATGGCGAAAAAATGTTGAAATTTTAAGGTTTTTTGTAGTCGTGATATTTTATCTTTAACAACATGGTTAAAAATGCCAAAATTACAACATTTTTCAAAGTCATAATTCCATGGTTGAAAATTGTTGGAAATTTTAGGTTTTTTGGAGTCATGATTTTCATTTTTGAAAAATATTGAAATTTTAATGATTTTTGGAGTCACAGTATTTTATTTTTAATCTCATTGCTTAAATTTCTGGAATTTTAGCCAAAAAAAATGTTGCTTCCAGCATCAACACTTTTTGATTTGAGGGTGTGTTTTGCACAAAATTTTTTTATTTTACTATCATTTTCAAAAAATGTTGAAAATTTACACCCCACCCCCCGCCCCACCCTCCCACAAGAAAAGCGTAGTTCCAACATACACACTTTTCATTTTTGGGTTGTTTTTCATCTTTTTTGGGGTTTTTGTTGGCTATATTTCTCATTTTTCGGTTAATGTTCTGATTTGATTGGTAACTTTGATTTCCTCATTGTAGTTTCCAAATTCAATTTATCATGACCTCTCATATAGGAGGATTTATTGGAAATATCTTAGACAAGACTATCCAACTCTACCATTCATAAATTCAATTTGACATAATAGATTAAAAAAATTTAAACTTTTTTTATTTGACTTGATGATGGCATGCAAAAGATTAAGATATCATACTACTTCTTTGATTGTTGAATGACATTATTTCTTTCTTAGGTATCCCATTTGGTGTCAATTTCATTATTTCTATTCAACAACAATGCTATGTCCAACTATATCACCGTTTTCCATTTCTGGAAACACCATTAGATATTGAAATCCATTGCTAGAAATTGACTAAACTCCCCCTCACATGCTACAGGGGACTCTCCCTGACTAGCTACAAATATTCTTCCATCCTAATGCTACATTCTCTCCTTCAATATATGATTTGTCTCAAGAGTCCTCCTATGAATTTAATGTCTTCTTTCAATGTTTATTTTTTCTATCCCCCCTTTACATTAATGATAAAGGGACATGATTTTTACCATTATTCCAGATTTTTCATGAAATTTCATACATAGCTAATATTGTTGTAAATGGAATCTCTCCCCAAGACCATGCTTCTTGTTATTCTAATATTCCCTTGATTATAACTTACTTTCTTTCAAATACATTTTTCTATGTTCATTTTCCTCCTTAAACAACTCCTCTGACATTTGTCCCTACACTACTTCACTTCATCTTTCAGTGGATTCTAGATTAAGATCTTTTAAATTACCTACTATATTTCCTATTGTGATGGAAGACCTTCCACCCTGCGAATAAATCCTATACATATGTTGGCATGCTACTATGAATATTTTCTTTAGTTTCATTGATCTTATTTTTATCAATGATTTCCTTTATTGCTAATAATCATCTTTCCTACATAATATTGGTCCTTCAAGATTCACTTCAAACAATTAAAATATTGAAGAATTATTCACCAAAGATTAGATCCAAGGGGTCAAATCTAACCTTTTTTCTTCATGTTTCATTCTCCACTCCTTGGTTTTCTTTCTTGTGTGAATATATAGTCCCTCTCCCTTGTTCCAGCTTAAGTTGATTCTATAGTTATGTGCTACAAGTCCTTCCTTATGACATATGTAACACTCTATATTGGGATTAAATATTTGTAGAAATGACCCATAACATCTGATATCACAACATCTACTTTGATACATACGTCTAAGATTGTGTACTTGATCATATCATTTGTACCTCATAACATCATATGTTCTACAATCTCATGCTTTATGTCCAAATTTTGTACATGAAAAATAATGACCCAAAAAATTTTCTCCATACCAAGTGGCATAGGAGTGTTTTCATGTGACATATCATCTAAAGTTACTCCTATGAACAGACTCATTCCTTTGTTGATTTTTGTATCTTACTCCATTAATTCTTCTGGATCCTTTGAGAATATTTCCCATTATGGGGGTTCCACACTCTTCAAACTATGGTTTGTCTTGGTGGCATATTAAAATAAAATTACTCTTAAATTCACTTTGAGGTATTTTAACCACCATATCTTTCAACTTTAATTCAATATTGTACATATAAAGCTAGTTAGTTCCCCATTATTGAATTCATACAAGGTTTGACACAAGATTATTTTTATAAACATGACATCCAATCATAGCATAAAATTTCACCCCTCTTTCTTTGTTCTACTATGACCAGTCCTACCCCAACATTATTTACCAAACTCAGACCATGGAATATGATATTTGTTTATTATTCTATATATTTTAATATATGTTTTATAAGTTCTATGTACTAATCCTATATATAAAGGTTACCTCCACACTTAATTAACTTATGAATTTTAATTTGTGGACCATGCTCGAGTAGATGGGCCATTTCCTTTGGTCCAGGATGGGGTGCCCCAATTGGCCTCACATGGCTCTACATGGAAGGTCGCAGACCTTGAAATATAAGGAGAATAATGAGTGTTTTAAGATCGACAATTTTAAATGTTAGGGCTTGTTTTTAACTTAATTTATTTCTCCACATCGGCATGCTTGGTCATTTTCATTTTTATTATAGATAGAGTTCTTATTTACATTCCTAGCTTCGATCTACTACTCACTACTAAATTTTCAATCATTATAATTTTTCCTCCTTCTAGGATTCATCCATTAAATTCCAGTGGAAATACTTTACAATTCCATATGCCTAATTGGTAAGTAAGAAAATATAAGGAAAATTTTATGAGGTCTATAATTTTCTTTTGTCAATCATTTTTGTTATTAATTTAACCAATTGTTTATATATTTGAAGTTTTAGGTTTTGTAGAGAGTTGTTCCATAATGTTGTCGAGACTTTGCTCGGCATTTATCATATGAAATAATTATCATTTTTTTGGCTTGTGGTTTAATTAAAACTATTGCAAGAGATTATATTCATTCCCATTTCTCTTTAGTAGATATATTGTTTCTCATTTTCTTTGTATACAACATATTTTCCTCTGCTAAACAAACTAGGCTTTTCAACTAACTTTTTCCTTTTTGTATGGAGGTTCAATAAAAGTATATGGAGTAACTTATAGCCTCCTCTCAGTATGGTTTCACTCATGACATAGATTTTTATTTCAAAAAGTAAAATTGTATTTTTCCTTTCAAAGGGAAAAACCATCAGTACTATTGTCACATTTCTTGGTTATTTCTTGGTCAATTTTTAAAATTGGGGTTTCATGGCTGAAACCCTAGGGTTCTGTATCACCATGAACAAATATTGGCATATGTAATTTTTCCATGTCCATGTACCTAAATATTGTTTTGTATCTAAAGTTCCTTATCCAAAAATTTTACTCATTTCTAAATATTTTAACCCTACCCAAGTTTGCTAATTCAATATTAGTTTGCAAACATTTTCACAAGGTTCATATTTTTTACTGGTAAAGGAAATGGGTCCTAATACATGGTTCTTTGCTTGAGTATAATATTCACCCATTTTTTTTTTCCTCTTTGTTAATAATTTATTTTGATAAGCCACAACTAATAGTTTCTATTCTTCTAATTCTTAGGTACACTAATTATTGGAATTTTTTAATCATTTTGTTTACACTTAATACAAAACCCTTCTATTTCCTTAATGAGCTCATCTTCCTCCCTTATAGGTCAAATTATCTATCAATCCCTAGTCACTTCTTATATATATATATATATATATATATTTATATATATGTATGTATTGTATCAAAGTTTTATTAAAAGTTATCATTATCTAGTTTAATTCATATTTTCATGTTTACACATACATCGAACTCTAACTTAAGTTGTTATCAATGCATTCAAAAGTAAATGTTTATCAACGACCATTCCAAAAAATCCTTACACGGTAAAAAAAAATACATTTTATTTTCAGATATTTGTAACATGATATTTATTGTTTTCTCTCTACATGAAATTATTGAACAATTTTGAAATAATTGAATAATGTAATTCTATTTCCTTTTCATTTGGATGTATATCTAGAAAAATTGCAAATTGTTACAACATTATTTCCACACATATCTTCAACAATAAAATACATAAACATGTAACAACTACTAAAACAAAAATTTATTTACTATACTAAACTGTCAAACTATTATGGAAAATAATTTTGGAGCTAAAACACTCCCCCCAACCTTGACTCTTCCTCCTAGATGAGTCCTCTCAATCTTTAATGGGTTACCAACCAAATATTCTCTTGAATTTTAATTTTTGTCTATTATACCTCTTGACGCTAGCACCACACTGCATGATTTTACCTACAGTATGAAAAAAATTCTCAGTTAGTAACTACTTCCTCCCTTATCCATTAGGTCACAGGAAATCACTTTTCTCATTAATGAGCTCTGCTCTGCCCAACTCCTAAGACAACATCATTTTTAGCTGGGGCATTTATTGATCAAATATTTTTCTATAATTTAATAATTTAATGCTCAAATTAGATTCTTAGGTCTTACATCATCTAAGTGACAATGTCATTGCCCTTAACATATACACATTCAAAAATAAGACTAAGTCAAGGGATATCATGTTACTTTTAAAAAATGAATTAATGTCCCAGCATCCCCTTTTCTAACTCCCAACCCCTCCAGCGATCAAATTCCTCTTATATGCAATCACTCACCTTCCATGTTTAGGAACCCCCTTCCCTTGGAAATGTTTACTTGCATTAGAAGAGTGTTATAACTGAGACATTCACCTTCCTCATCACAAGTTATATCCATCATGGCCTACTTCCTCGAAAACAGTGGACATTATTGGTTCTAGTGTCACCATGGTGGCCCTGTTCTTCAATTTCTCATTTCTAATATGTTGTCACTCACTCAAATTTGTGTAATTTTATTGTTGTTTAACTTTCATCCAGATTCACAAACTCATATCGAGCATCTAAGTACTCTTCTCGCATCATAGGCACAAATATTTTGTGAGACCCATTATAAATAAATTGCAATCTAATTTAAAGCATACCTCCAAAAGTACATATATCTATGAGGCTAAATCTACAATTTTATTTTAATTCTTATCACAACAACACCAATTATTCCATAATCAAAATAATTCCAATCCAAACTTGAAGAAAAACTAATTCATTGTCATAGTTAAAAATTTCGTTAAATTAAATGAATGGTACTTAACTTAGGCTTATTTTTATCTTCCTTTATCCACACATACTGAGTGATTTTCCAAACCCAAATAACACTCAGTAGTGCTCACTTTTATTCATAAATTATTCCACTCACACACACTAAAATGGCTACCAAACCCAAAAACATCATGTGTTGGGCATGCTCCATGAAATATTTAGCCATCAACTCACACACACTTGATTTGTTGCTAAACCTGGAAAGCATCCAATGGTGGATATGCTCCATGCAATATTTATTCTTCAATTCACATGCATTGGATCAATTTAAAATCACAACAAGCATAAAAAGGTGGATATTCTCAATACAATATTAGTCTTTTACTCACACACACTAGATCGGTTTCCAATGCTAGCAAGCATCTAATGGTGTAGATTCTCCAGGTGGTTTTTAGTCTTCAACTCCAACACACTGGATCAGTTTCCAAAACCAACAAGCATACAGTGGTGTACATGGTCAAAATCAGCCCATTTTCTTCACCATAAATATGGGAAATACCAATCCTTCTAGTATTTTATTGACAGGAATATCATCACTTCTCCAAGGCTTAGGAAGCCCCAAATCCTAGGTGGCCTATCTTTCCCAATAACATCACTTATCCTAGGCCCATGAAGCCCCCAATATTGGGTTGCCTACCTATCCAAATAACATCACTTATCCCAATCCTAGGTGAACCCCAATCCCTTGTGTCCTACATATCTCAACAACATAAATTCTCACAAGACCAAGTAGCCCACAATCTTCGGTGACTTACCTATCCTAATAACTATTATTAGTTAGTATGCCTATTGACCCCATAATCAACTTTTAATTATCATGGTCACATGACATATTAATAATAATCATCATCATTACAAATAATCCAGGTTTTCTCAATGGAATCCTTAGACAAGTTATATTCTTAAACATTCCATATATACTTTCATTCAATTCATGAGTATGATCAATCAGTATTTCATGAGAATGGTTTCAAACTATAACCTATCAATTTCAAATAAAATTTCCATGCATTTATTTTAACTATTAAAAGCTTCATTAATATATCACTAATATTCATACATATATGTATATAAAATAAGGTCAAGGTTAATAAAACCTCTTTTATTCATGCAAAACATGCATTCTTTTGGAAAAACATTTTTCCAAACTCAAGCCCATTGTAATCCTTCACCAAATTATATTCCTTTTATCGTGATTCCATCACCAAAACCTTCAGCTAATATTACTACTACTACCATCTTTAGTAGTCCATTTAAACTAAATATTCTCCTTACTCATATTGTTCGTGTAACATCACACAATCATAATATTTTAGAAACATTTCATTTATTTATTTTCACGATGGTTTTCCACCGAAGGACCTGTCCCACCATACAATGCATTTATTTCTTCACCATGTCATAAAAGAAATACGTATATATATATATATATATATATATATATATATATATATATATATATATATATATATATATATATATATATATATATTTATTTATTTATTTATTTATTTACCAACCATGCAATATCAAGTTCACAAAATTCCATTTTTGTGTTATCCTCATGGTTGTTGTATTTTTTTCATTTATTTATATGACCCTAGCTAGTCCACCTACCTATTTTTTCCTAATTCCTACCTTCTTCGCACACACTGACTTCATTTGAGTCTTGTACTTTTCTATTGGGTTTCACTCACTTCTTAGAGTTCCATTACTCCTCTTTTAACATGCAACAATGACCATGACTAAGAGAATAAGGAAGGTAATAATAAAATAAATTGAAGGATCATAAAATCTCATAACAACCATACAAAACAACAAATAAGGAAGTATTTCCATTGAAAAATCAGCAATCAAAATAAAAACTAGATATCAATCCATTCATGAAAAACAAAATACACCGAAACATTCAAAAAATCACAATAAATCAATCCCCATGAGATTTTGAATTCCATGTGTCCTTCACCGATATACAAATGGAGATATATAACATCATACCGAGTCATTTTTGACGGTTTATTGTAGGCTTAAAATTTTGACACCCCTCAAGATAGTTTATGGAAGGACCTTCCAATGCACACACACACACACATATATCATGGATCTTGAAGGTGTGCTCCCTTTTATCTTCCAACATTACATGTTTTTAGTTCATCTGCCTAAGGATCACATAATCTACTCTCCTCCTTTTGTTTTCATTTAGTGTAATATTTTCTCAAGTGTTCCTCTCAAGAATGGTAATAGGAAATAAACTTATTTTCATTTTTGACCTTCCAAAGTATATTTTTCGCCTTTCCGACATGATTTTTGTCCACGTCTCATGATGCTACTGCATGCTACAATAGCCCTTCTATGCATGACAAGTTTTGTATCATTATTGTGCTCAATATTTCCTACTCCTTTGGCCTCCTTTGGAAACTTCTATTTTCTACCTTGCATATATTCTATTCATCATTCAAGCATCTAAAGGTTTTTATTTTTTTGTGGTATTTCCCCTCTCTTGCTCATGATTTTAATTGAATTGACCTGAAAATATATAAAAGTGAAAAATATACCGGAGAAATAATGCAAATGATAGAGAAATAATTCCAAAAAGTTCTTCTTTATTCATAAAACCCTTGAGGTATGGCAACACTATAAAATTAAACCTTAAGGAAGGATAACACTCTATAATCAATTTCTTTCCAATACAAAACCAATACTCAACATGTCTTAATGGAGAGTCTCTAGCCTCTATTTAAGCTTCATATATACAATATTATGGGCAATTACCATGTTTCTCTCAATACCATACATCCAATAGAATGTTCTTATCACATTATTAACTAAATACTTGTAGTCCCTTGGAGAATTTTGGTTAACCAATTTATTTATTAACAATGCCCTATTTATTTATCATCCCCACATTATTACATCATATTATTCCCTTTGGTAATCCCTTTGTGCCCCATATTATGCCCCCGAATTATATTGCATTCCACTTCCCCTTAAACGTGTTTCACCCCCAAAACATGAGAAGAACAAAAATAATAAGATTTACTCAAAAGAGTAGTTCATTTTTACCATGCCTATGCATTTGGCCATCCAAGAGAAAGGTGAACACTCGATCAAGCCATTTCCTCACTTTCACGAGATGGAAACTAGTTATCTTGGTGCCAATGTAAATATGTGTTGTAGGTAGCTTTCCTTGTCCCTCTTTATTTATTCTAGATGCTCCTTTTGTTACTATGAATCTTAATCACAAGCGTACGAAAAAGGCTCACTTTAGCCATTCATAACAAACAACCCTAACAACAAAGCTGGCTGCCAATATCTTTATATATGCAATTAGTTGACCAAGATAAATGCTGCAAAAATCTAGATCTATGCATTGAAAGACATTAAGAAGTAAATAAAAGCAAGAGTTGCTCCATGCATCCAATAGACAAGACAAGATTGTTTTAAATAATTCTTGTATTTTTTGACACCTGGGAAGGGAACATAGAAAGATGTTAACATTCCCCCTCAATGGGATGGGTTATTGTAAGTCCTCAGCACTTCAGATCTAAAATCCCTCTCTCTTGATGGTGTGTAATACCCAGACAAAAATGGAACTCAAAGGGAGCTCACAAGAAAAATGGTAGGAAAATATGATAATGATGGTGGATCAAAGTCAGACCAAAAGTATAGATCCAGAGTGATATTGAGGCAACAAAAGGTAATGAGTGAATGGAAAAACCCTTCTATTTATAACAAAATATTGAGTTAGTCTAGATATTGGTGCCTAATTAAAATATTATTAACCAAATCAAGATCTATGTTTTATGGATTATTTTATTATATTTGTTGGAGGGAAAAAGAATTTGACTTGGGTCAAATCCATTTATTTGTAAATAATAAATAAATAAATGATTTATTTATTATTTTAAGGATGTGGTTGAGTAATAATCAAATAAATAATGATTTATTTAATTATTTATAAATGATTTAGTCAAATTTAAAAAGGAATATTATTTAAATAAGGTTTAAACAATTATTCCTAGAAAATAATAAGATAAATAATGATTTATCTAATTAATTTTCCTATTTTGGGTTAAATATGACCAGGAATATTAATTAAACTGTTGTTTAACTAATTTTTCCTTGAGGAAAATAAAAAAAATATGGATTTATTTAACATTTCCTCATGGGGTTTCCTGTTTAGACCATAAACAACTTAATAAATGTGGTTTACTAAGTTATTTTTCATAGTGAAAGAAATTTTACTTAGTGTAAAATTGGTCTTACATGGTGTACTTAGGTCCATCTAATAGTAACAAGTTAGATGACCAAAAAATGGTGTAACAGATTGCCCCTCAGCGTGCCAGCATTAGGAGCTAAACGTATGACTGAAGTACATTGTAAGAACTCAATCACTAGACACCGAAGGGGAAGTCAGAGAGAGAGAAATATAAGGTAGACCAAAGCGCTAAAGGACTATACCCTAAGGAGGCAATATTTACAAGTGCGACAAGTCTCTTTTATGAGTGAGTATTTGTGTTGTAGGTGGCGGGGGAGGCATACCTATGCCCACCAAGACAAAGTACAAAGAATAATGTGTCCAGTAAAGAATGGAATGAACTATATAGTACATGATGGCATAAACATGAGCCAGATAAAAACATGATAATGAATCCCACATACATATTATGCCTTGGATAACAACCAGGACTTATACAATAATATCTGGGTACATGAGATATAAATAAAAACAAAGTGCCCCTGTAAAAGGGAAAGGGCTCTGAAAATATGACTGATACATGAAAAATAAAAGGCATTGCAAATCGATGAGGCTGACATCATCAAATATATGGAGCTGCATTGAAGGTTGTACTGAGGAGGTCATCCGGGCATGTGGGGGCCTACCTCAAGGGCTGCCCCCTCATGAGGAATGAAACATCTCACACACACCCAGGCATCACTGATACAATTTGTTGCATCACTAAACTATCAAGTATACAGATCTCGATCATGTTGTAAGGAGCCAGAGCTAAAAAAAAAAATCAAGTCAAAGGGAAATAAGGATTCCCTTTTCCTGGTCCGAGGCGTTGAAGAAGAGTGGAATCTAGATTCAAGGTACACTACCCTCTAGACCTGTATTTTGCAATTAATGATCGAATGTCGACAGAAGGAGGTCTACCATAGGTGAGGCAATAACGGATCTTCAACTAAGGCATGAGAGAATATAGAAGAGAAACTGACATACTAACACCAGGGATGATGATGAAATGAGGGGTATTGAGTAGCGGACAGACGACTTCCCTTGTTAGAGCATAAAGGGCATGGCTGACCTGGTGGTGACTGACATAATATCAAATGGGATAGGCGACAGTAGGATTGAATTCCATAATGGGAAACATGAGAGATGAACCAAGCAATGAAGGATGGAGGACTATAGCAGGATACAAAGGGACTCGGGATAGACTCCATGGATGCGATGATGACTCAACTCAGATGCTCCAAACAAGGGTGACTCGATGATGCTGCCACACAGAAAAGGTCCAATGGGGACCATAAAAACATGAGTACATGATGGTTACTCATGATGAAAATTGACATGAGCCAGGACAAGTATGGAGGCAAAGTGGTGCCCCAAGTATAAGTGTTGCAAGTGAAGAAATTCGATTTTGATGAGTGTTGAAGTGACCCTTATGGGAGAAAATATGTCCTAGTGAATGAAAAAATAATAGATACCCATTTTAGGGCTCAGTGAGAGCTTTCCAACAGTACAGACGGTTTCTCAAACTGAGCTACGGTTTGGCTGCAGTAGGTGAAAGAAAAATTACGGGTTTCTCTTTTAATAAGGCATTTTCCCTCCAAATTCACTCATTTTCAAGTGGAGTTGTGGTGAATGTAAAGAGGAGAGAAGGCCCTAAATCTTACAGCGATCATGGCAGACAAATCGAACATTATAATCGAGGTCCATCAGTTGTAGGTAAGAGGCCTAACCCTACTCTGTCATTTCAGTGGATTGAAAGTTCATTTTAGGTTTCCAGAGCTCAAGAACAGACCCCTGCTCCTCCTCACAGCTGGGTTGCACTTTTTGGGGAAAAAATTGCCACCTAGGTAGCAGGTTTTAGGCAGAAAACTACGACTTGTCCTAGGATTGGGCTGGAAAAGTGCGCCTGATAGAGAGGGTTTTTTTTATGTTGTTTTTGGCTAAGAACTAGGTTTTTTATGTTTGGATACAATATTTAATATCTGTACGTGGAAAAATATGATGGTTGTGTGCAGATATGGTAGAATTATGGATAGAATAGAGACAGGGAGACCTAGACACATTATGGTCAGAGATCCGAGAGGATCAGGGTGTCGAGAGTGCATTGTCCAGGTTTGGGGTTCTGAATATTGTAGAGAACCCACTGATGATAGCTGGAGAGCCCTTGTTGGCCCAAATTATTAGTTATTGGGATCTGTACCATGATGTATTTATAGTGCAGGGGCACCAGATCGAGTTGACAATCCAGGATATATATTTTTTGACTGGTCTCCCACCACTTGGGATGTTTGGGAATACTCAGCCAGTGTTACCGCAAGGGCGGAACATGATGGAGTTTGTAGAACGCCATTGTCGACTATGTCTCCATGTCAAAGGGACATAGATACCCATCAGGGACCAACAGAGGATAGAGACCCATGATGTGGCTGCAACAGTGCTCCAGATCTTGGGCAACTAGGCAATCAACCATATCAATAGAGGGAAAATGATGCTTGTGGAGAGTGTGTTGAGCAGGACCTACTATGGGTGGGCCTAGATGATGTTTTCTTCATTGAAACGATAGTTGTCTCTATGCAAGTGATAATTGAACCTTGACTGTGCATATGTTATAGTGTTGTGCTTTCTCTTCTTTGAGAAGATCCTGACACTTCAGCCTCGTATACAACTCCAGGATGGGGGCTCAGGGCAGCCTAATATGTGCCGGTGGGGGTGACTACTATGCAAAGGAGGAGGTGGGGTGGTCGGACGGGTATTCAAACTTGAGTTCTTTGCTCATTGGGATCAAATTCCATTGTAAATAGACGACTGTCCCTATAGTGGGATGAGTTATTGTGGGGATATAGACTTGCCACTACTGCCTGGTCGGGTATGGGGACCCGATGGTAAGTGACAAGTTGCTAATATTGTATGTGCGTTGTAAAGTTTTATAATATTGTATATGGTACTGATTCTTCCACTTTTGGTATGTAGATACAACACTGGTAAAACTAGTCGGGTATATGGGACAGCCTGCAGTATCGGGAACTGCCAGACCTAGTGGATAAAGAGTGCCAAAAAATGATGATGCAACATCCCTCCTAGAGGACATCGATCATATATGTGAGAGGCTTCTGACCAGTGTTTCAGAGTGCGGCTGGCAAGAATTAGATGACAAATACATACAACCATGTATTGGTCTACCCTCAGAGTGGCGAGGTGTCATGCAACACATGGTGATGGCTAGATAAGGGATGCACGATCTACGTGTTGTAGGAGTAGAGCCATTGGCTCAGGATCTTGCAGATAGTGATTAAGTGTACGGGCAGGTGGTGCCCCTAGCTTTTGAGTTTTTGTAACATGATATGGGCATGTCATATGTATCAAAGTTAATGGACTCTAAAACATTTTATACGACACATATTATGGATATGCATCTCTTCGATGGTTTTTATGTTATTTTCTTGTTTTAAATGTATTTTCTAAATTCCAATCTAGTATATTGTTTGCAATGCTATCTACATAGTGATTTTTTCTTCTAGGTGCATGACTGAAGGTAATGATTTCAAATTCACGCATAAAAAGCTTCACTTGTAAATATCTTCTATAAAGGATAGGATTATGCACATGATATACACCATTCAATTTCATGACAAGAGGCAGGGAACCTAAATGAACATGAAGGTGGACGATGTGATGGGAAAGGGCATCAGCTAATAAACCTCACACTGCATCATATTCGGCCTGATTATTGGTGGCAGTACCATTACATACATCGTTCGAGATAACAAGCAAATGAAAGGGGGTGAAAATAGCCCAAATTACCGAGGATAGATTCCGTGAGTAGAGACTTGCACCATCGGCATAATAGATATCAGGTGTGGACGAGAGGTCCATATGAAAGATGCCACAAGACAAAAAATGGGACGATTATGAACAATGCTGGCAACTTGAGCGCAAAGTAGAAATTGAACAAACACTATGAGAGGGAGTGATCCGGGTAGGATGTCCACCCACTACACACCATCGGGAAGGTGGTGTGTGGGAGCTACCTTGTGGTTATGTTGAGCTTAGGCTGTGAAAGTCACCATAGACATGAAGGGTTCTATTTTGCTTATGGGCAGGAAATATGAAGTCATGGGTGGACAAGGCTTCCATGATGTCATCATCACAATAGAAGATGCAATGATGGGAGGAAGGGAGACCACATGATGCGTCGAAGCTACCTCACTCATCATCATGAGAAGAAAGTTTCACATGTACATCATCACGGGGGATGATGGAAGAACATCCAGATAAGGGATCTACTGATGTTGAGCCCACGGTGATCGTTGAAGGGAGGTCGAGAAAAATAGAAGGGGAAGTCTCAGAGGAAGCTTCCACCGAGCGTGCCATGGATGATGATAGGTAGATGATGGTGGCTACAGGTTCTGTCATCTTGACATGAGGAGGGGGAATGTCAATGGGAGTGGGGAAATCCTCAATCTGGCTTGAAACATACTGCACTGGGACGGGAGAGACGGACTAGCTCTGTTCAGTCTCGTACTCCCGAACTACCTCCAAAGAGGCACGGTAATGTGTGAGGTGGGGAAAATGGTGGGAATAATGGCCATGGATATCACACAAAGCATAAGGCTAGTTGGTGTGAATAGTCTTAGGGCTCTTGGATGTAGTCGAGGCAGAAACAAAGGCTTCGGGGACCGCAGACTCAGGGAATGCAACATTAACAATAGGCTTGATATGAGGCAAATCAGGACAACTATGGGTGTCGTGACTGAGGACATCACATAGAGCATAAGGCTTTAGAGGCTGAGGAGGAGTAGGTTCAGTCAAGGCAACCTTGTCTTTTGATTCATTTTTACGAGATTTTCCCTTTTTACCTGAAGTTGTCGCAATAGGAGAAGGTTCCTGTTGAGGTGGCTGAGGCATGGTAGCAGTGGGAGGAGTCATGGGGACCGATTGAATAGGGTTCAAAGAAAGATAAGGTTTGGGCTTACTAGGTGGGATAGCACCTAGTGGATCGATATACCAGATGGGAATCCCCAGGTTTAGGTTAGAAAGGGATAGGGTAGCCATCAGCGGTACCGAGAACACTCCAGGATGGGGAGCTAGGAACGGTATCTAACCGGAAGGGTAATGGCTAGGAAGGATGGATCCGAGATGTTTAAGGCTTATAGGAACCATTTCAGGAGGGTAGCGAGGCTTGTGCATACTAGTTGCAGGTGAAGGGCCAGAAGGAGGAGGTCCAAAAGGCTAAATCAAAGGACTAGGAGCATGTTACGAAGGGCGAGGTTGCTGACTAGTCGAAGCGGGCCCCTTGAGGGAAGCTCTAGATGATTGCATCATGCAAACATTCGATGAGATGGGATCACAGACGGGAGGAGGAAGACGATAAAATGTACCAAGTAAAGAGTATTCATTGTAGACTCCGGGTGGGAGACTGGTCAAGGGATCAACGGTTTTCTTATTGGCCACCAAATATATGATGGACTCAGGGGAGGTCTGAGACTTCGGATCGTAATATGTCAACTGGTCAATGGTGACTATATTTCAGTTATAGGGAAAGGAAATCTTGTGGTGAACCAAATATGGTATAAAAAACATCGCATAGGTGTAGCTATGACCCAATAGAATGCTGTAATATAAAGGGGCATTAATGACTTATACGTCAACACAAATAGTCTTTCCTACAAGAGTAATATGAAAATTGTAGAATAGGCCAGAGGGCTGGGAAGCATGGCCATCCCACACATGAAGAGTGATAGTGGAAGGGGCCAATTCAGGTGATCCAAGTTGCTTCCAAACCAAAGCATACATCATGCAGGTGCATGCCCCCTCATCAATGATACAACGACAAATGTTGGTGTTCCGGATCTTGATGGGGATTTGGAAGGTGACGAAAGTAAGAAGAGGAGGATGTTCGTATCGGTCAAAATTGAAGACAATAAATCGATCATCTGAAGGATCTATAGTGCCCATGGCAGATAGTAGAGCTTTTCCTTGTGAAGGGCATGAATGGAGGAGTTCCAGTGTTGAGATGGCAATAGGAGATTGTGCCAAATCATCTACTATACTATAAAAATGGGCAGCTTTTCCAAAATAAATGTTTTGACGTATTGGTCCCTTGGGAATTTTGGTATGAACCTTTGCCTTAGGCTGAGGGATCTGCAAAGGACCATTAGTTGTCAAAAGAGGCTCTGTAGAATCTGAAGAAGGGGGTTCGGGGGTAGATGTAGAGGGAGGCTTATTGTACTGACGGGACCGAGTTTGAAGGTTGAGGTCTACGGCTATGGGTTGGTCAGAGTTTATCATGAGAATTAGGTAATCAGAGGTACTAGATGGAGGAGGTTGAGTGGCCACCTAACCTTCAGATGGTTGGATAGCCTGTTGGCGGATAAATCCGTCTTGCAGACAAGACCAATCTCCCTAGTACTAAAAGTATCTAGCAACAAAAAACCAAATAGACTAATCTTTCTCTAAGCATATATGATCTATGAAAAGCTCTATAGAGGTGTTAAGGACTTACCATTTGTCCAGTGCTTGTTTGAAGTCGTTGTTGTCCCTCGCGCGCTTCAAGGAGTTTTCCTTGTAAACCTACAGTCACAAACAAGCAAAATATTACATAGCACCTGTATAGAAATCATCATAAACCATGCTTATCATAGTGATCAAGGAATCTATGAAATAAACCATTGATTGAAATATTATTGAGAAAAATGAGTATATTTGTATTAATTTCAAAATAATAAAATCCTTACAACCTGAGCCTTGATGTTGCACAGGACTTTCCGGGGTCCGAAGCAGGAATATCCTTTACTTTGATAAGCTCTACACTCCTCCAACCAAGACTAATAGAGGTATGTAATCTCTCCTCACAAAATTATTAATCAACTGAGTCTGAATCTCAACAGCACTTAGCTTCAAATATTCTAAAGCTTCAACTCCAATTCTCAATCTCCAAAAACTTAACCCTTTGAGGCTACCCAATGCCTCTTTTTATAGTGGAGAAGAGGAGGTTTATTGTTCCAAATATGAAGGGATAGAATCCTCCTTCAAAGGGATAAGCTCATGACATCAAGGGGTTAGCTCCATAAGGTAAGGGATACATGCACCTTATAAGAGTGGTTCTATCACCACAAGATATTTGCTGGAAGCTTCTAGAATTCACTTTTATTGATTTTTTTGGAAATTACTTGCACCTTTTTTATCTTACAGGGGTACACACCTTTAACACAGATAAAGTGCATTCAGGTACACAGGAGAGCTGAACATTGGGTGCGGGACCGCAGGCAAGATAGCGAGAAAGTGCGATACCAAAGTTTAGGAGAATTTTAGGAACTTTTCTCTGATTTTCAAGGCTTGACATGATGAACTGATATGTTAGACTTGAAAAGGGAGAAGTATGAGTGATAATGAGCTCATACAGTTAGCATAATGTCAAGGTGACAATTTTTAGTGTAACAGATTGCCCCCTAAAGTGCAAAGTCTGGAATAGATGATGTTGAAGTCTATCATATATGAAGAGTGCGGTACTTTATCATTTCAAGGATCATCCTATGGACACCGCAGTCGAAACCTGTAAAAACATTCAATGAAAAATATATATATATCATCGCTGAGGTAGGAATTCCCATACTCAGATCAAAACTAACTAAAGACTAATTCAAACTGTTCTGATACAGGAATGATTTTGAGTACATCACAGTATAGACATTTGTAGACATAGTATGTACGCAGCCATCTGTTTATAAATAGTCCACTGTATAAATGATAACAAAATTCCTCGTAGCCTGGATGGTAGAAATTAGATCCAGGGTCTTGATTTCCACATCTCGAACTAGTACGATTCCATCCATGTGAATGAAAGTGTCGAAGTCGAACATGGTAGAAACCACTTGATTACCAGTCAATGATGTAAACTGTTAACAAGTGTGAGAGAAACCACCAGTAATGTCAATGGCTCTCAAAGTACTCAGTACAATCCATGAAATGTGAATGAATGAGCTGAATTCAAACATGTCACAGAATCATTCGATCGAAGGTCAATGATGCAACCTGTCATCGAAGGCGAGAAACCTGCCATTGAGGCATGCATATTTCAAGGTACTGATGATTTCTAGATCAACTTCCTAGATAATGAGTTGTCCTCGATAGGAGGCGATCCATCGTAGGCAAGCCCACAACATGAAATCATAGATCAAGTTTTGAAAATATATTGGCAAGGATTGACTCAGGGATGGTCAAAATGGATGGCAAATATTTTGCAGATGAATGGTTTATTTGAACTGTCCTCTTGAACACATAACGACACTGCAGATTGCTTGGTGACAATTGACCCAAAGATAATACCCAGAAACCGGCTGAATACTTTCAATGTGGTTTGATTAACTGTTAGGCAAAGGATTTCCCAACCCAGGTGAATGAAAGTGTCGTGTTCAAGAGTGGTTAACTAGATTTTCGAAAAATCAAAATACAACAAACAAGTCCATTTTTCTCTCTTTTTCCCCCACCATTTCTGGCAAGTACCTCTTTATTTTTGACAAGCTTGAGGAGGATAACATTTTCTTGTTTATAAGCTCATCCTTCGGATGAGTCCAACTTAGTTTAAGAATCAAACCCTAAGAAGGAATGGTCTGTTCCTGTTGAGAATTAAACAGGTCCTTTACTGTTAAATTTTAACGAGTCCAGTATAGGAGAAACTCGGTGTTTTTCAATTTTAGGGAGTCAGAAGAAAAAACTTAAGAGAACTCCGTGGGTGTAATTTTTCGTAAATTTAGTCTCTCGAGCCCGAAAAAGGATAAAATAATGCAGGAGAGAAATCTATTGACTGTAATTAGTCAATGTATACCTCTTTCGTAAATAGTCCATTTCAGTCCATAAAAGGGGTAAACTTATACTGAAGGGACGATTATTCATTTACTTTAATGAGTTCAAATAATCAAGTGCTCGGCAATATTTTCATGTTTAGAGAGTCTGAAAAGGGCTTAAAAGAGGATTCCAAGGCTTCGCTTTTTCATAAGTTTCAAGAGTCCGAAAAAGTGATAAAAGTATGCTCTGTAGTTTCACTTTTTTGTAAGTTTTAACGAGTTCGAAAAAGGGATAAAAATATACTCATGGTTTTCACTTTTTCGTAAGTTTTAATGAGTTTGAAAAAGGGATAAAAATGTACTCATATGACTGACTTTCAATTTAATTAACGAGCAGGAAAAGACGAAAAGAACTCGGCATTTTCATGTGTTTTACGAGAATGAAAGATAGCAAAATAATCTCAGGATTTTCATGAGTTTACTGAGTCTTGAAAATAATAACCGAAATTGACTCAAGATAGGTTTAATTTTTACAAAAGCTCGAAACAGAGAAAAACTATGCTTCAGAGTGGTTTCATTTTTACACAAGATTGAAACAGAGAGGAAACTGTGCTTGATGCCCCCTAAGCGTAATTGCTAGAGCGCATGCCCCACCAGCTTCATTTCATTCAACTAAGTACACTACTCGTAATTAATAGCTGGATGGAATGAAGGTTCATTTACGAGATCATATGAAAGACCTGACCTAAAACTGTAAGAAAATTATGCAAAAACTGAAATAACTAACCTAAATATGACTTAACATTTACGAGATCTAGTCAAAGACTTGACTCAATTAGGGGAGGATTTGTTTCATTTTTTAACGAGCTTGACACAGGAAAATAACTATGCTCATAGCAATGTGTTTCATTTTTCAACGAGGTTGACACAGTAAAAGGAACTTTCCTCACCTAAATGTTTTTATTTTTTAACGAGCTTGACACCGTAAAAGAAACTATCCTTGTATCTACTTTTTACAATCTACCTATATAACCTACTGATTCATTTTTTAATGAGGATGACACAGGAAAAGAACTATCCTCATACCTGATTCATTTTTTAACGAGGTTGACTCAGTAACAGGAACTATCCTCTGACCAACTGATTCATTTTTTAATAAGGTTGACACAGGAAAAGAACTGTCCTCAGACCTAATTCATTTTTTAACAAGGTTGACTCAGTAACAGGAACTATCCTCTGAAACTAATTATTGCTAATATATTAATCTACTCTCTACAATCTACCTACTGATTCATTTTTTAATGAGGTTGACACAGGAAAAGAACTGTCCTCATCACCGGCTGATTCATTTTTTAACGAGGTTGACACAGTAAAAGGAACTCTCCTTAGACTCACTGATTCATTTTTTAATGAGGTTGACACAGTAAAAGGAACTATCCTCGGATAAACTGATTCATTTTTTAACGAGGTTGACATAGTAAAAGGAACTTTCCTTGGAAACTTGATCATAGATTCCAACTGGAAGAAACACATGTCAATGGACACACCTTGATCATGGCTTCCAAGAGGTCTTCATCAGATGGAAGAACAATTCCTTGGAAGGAACACATGTCAAGGGACTCAAAAGGGATAAGAACATCGTGTTCAAGTAATCCCATAGAGTTTTCCATGTCAATTACCGGATGTGAGTCAAAGGAATACAAGCTTACAGTGAGAGGCTCACTTACATCGGTAATTGAAAACATGGGAGTAGTTGCCACATAATTAACCCGTGGCAGGGTAGATACCACTTTCAGAATCAGGAACATTTAGGGGTGTCATATTATTAGTAGTTGAAACAAGACTAGGAAATGAAAGCTGGTCTACAGTCACAATATTTCCATTGTGAGGGAAAGACATTATGCGAAAGAGTGTCGATATGATAGCTTTCATTGCATAAACATAGTCTCGCCCAAGGAGTAAATTGAAATCCAAGGGGCCTCGAACTACCATAAGATCAATACAGACAGTTTTACCTTCTAAGGTAATAGAAAACTTAGGAAGGATCCCTAAAGGTTCAATAATGGTTCTGTTAAAAGCTTTTAGATTTTGCGTAATAGGCACAAGATGAGGGGAACCCAAAGCTTTCCAAGAAATTGAGGATAAAATACTAACATAAGCACCTTCATCTACCTATGTGTGGTGTATGTCCCTACCACCTAACTTCACAATGATTTGGAAAGGGATGGAGGAAGGAAGACGAGGTTCTGTCAGTCTATTCCAATCAAGGGAAAAGACCTCAGTACTTGGAGGGGGTTTTGTAGAAACAGGTGAAATGCCCCCGGCATAGAAGAATCTGATGTAACAAGAAGAACCTGAGCGGTATGAATTTCACTCTCTGCAGGGAGAATGGGATCAACCGAATGTGAAATCAAATCGACCACTTGATCATCTAATGGATCATCAACCTGAGTGATATGAGTTTCACTCTCCAATGGAAGAGTGGGATCGACTGTACTTGAAATTAGATCAATCACTCCGTCAGTTGACAGTAGGTTGGGAGAAAATTTACGGTAACCAGTTGGAAATTCTTGCTGTAGAACAGTAAGGTTTTCCAACAATTTTGAAGCTTCATCCATGTGAGGGAAAATTTGAGTTTGATGACTCCCTTTGCATAACTTACAAGGAAACCTAACTTTACCCTTTTTCCCAGGAACCTGACTATCACTGGTTGATAGATCAATGGAAAGTTGATGAGATTTTTAGAACATACTCCCAAGACCTTAGGAATACCAGGACAATTGATAAGGAATTGGTCACCCTTACAAAGCCTACAAGGGTATTTGGGTTTACGATGCATGTTGGAGGTTTCCTTAACACAACCAACACTTACAGCCATGCTTGGTTGGTTGATTTCTTTCTTATCTTGCTTTTTCTTCTTCCCTTTCTTCTTCTTCACCATCTGGTTACTAGCGTCAAGGCTTTTACCAAGCGAAGAGGAAGAAATGGAGGAAGAAATATTAGGAGAAGAAGGTAAAGGGTCAACAAAAGGTTGGTGATGTTGAGATGGTGAACTCTGTTGAGGTGAAGCATCCAGTTGAGGTGGAACAATTGGAGTATTCGGGGCCAACGAAGTTGAAAATAACCATATCGGTAAACCTATTGTAAATCCAGGTAATCACAAAGTAGCCATATAAAGAGGACCAACATTTCCAAAGCAAGGAAAAGTACTAGGATTCTCGTTAAGAGGGATTCCTTGGTTGGTAAATTCTGGAACAGTTGCCATTATATTCAACTTCAGTGAATTTTATTAACAATTTAAAACTAAAATTAACACTTCACAATTCACACCTAACAATTAAAATTCACAATTCACACCTATGGTCTCTAAAATTAAAAACAAACAAATTAACACGCGCTATCAAATCTAGGAGTCAAACCACACACAAATAGTAGCTTCCCGTACTAAAAACACTAGTTGGTGATGAAATCCAACATCGTAGAATTTAATACAGAAAGGGTGGTTGGAAAATTTACCCCGACAACCTGCTTAATGAAACAGACTGGCACAAGTTTCTTCACAAAACCATCTCGAGTGAAGAAAACCCCCCAGAGAGTCCAAGTGAGTCTAGTCGACGTCTGCTCCAGGTACAGTGAGATCTTTCCTTCACCGTCAGCTTAGGAAATAATCTTAATTCTATGGACACTAAGGTTACCAACAGTAATGAATACAACTGGGGGAACAGTCTATGATCTGATCCCATGTGCAAGGGCAGAGTAACAAAGCTCAATCCCCTTGAAGGCTCCTCGACATAATCCGAGGTTTACCGACAAGTGACCCCAGGCTCCTCGACAATGGTTAATCCATGGTTTACCGTTTGTAATGCACACAAAATCTTCTATCTTCCCCAATGAAACATAATTGATTGTCTCAAAGGTTCAGACATGATCTCGTGATTGACTTCTTTAAGAGAAGCTTCCCAGATTGTACAAATTACAATTGGATTTATTTCCTACCGCAAGATTTATCTACTTGTTTGTTTTTGTTGCTTTGGAAAGTTAACTACAACCTATTCCAAAGCACTAATCCTGAGCTAGATTGGTGGAAAGAGCCCTAAAAATGTAAAAATTTCTAGATGAATTTTAATTAAGCAATGTGTTATTTAGGCTATTATTACTCAAAAGGGTAAATGGATATGAAACCAATGGTGTTATGACCCGAACCAAAACTGAATGCAATCGAATATGATAATGTAATCTTTTCAATTCGATGAATCCTAACTAAAGTAAGGAGAGAGTTTCCATTCACTTCCAACAATTCAAAAATTGATCACTAAGAGAAAATATAACAAATTCTCTAATGCACTAATTTTATCAAGAAAGACTAATGAAAATCAATCCCAAAACAATTTTTTATTTTTGTGTTTTTAAAACAAGTATAAAAACATCTAAATTCAAATCAAAGAAAACTTATCTAAATTCATGATTGATTTTTCAGAATGTAAACTACACAGTTGTAATCTATGCACAATTTACTTGAAAAGTATGCAAATGTAATCTATGCACATTTTTCATTCATATTCTAAAAATGAGAATTCTAATCATGCAAATGTGATCTATGCAAGAGAATTTTCAAACACAAGATGACTCTAATCTGATCTAAGAACCAATCAAGTGCAAGTCAAGAAAATTGGGTGAAATTTCCAAAGATCAAAAAACACTGAAAGGCGATTAACACTCATACATAAACAAAAGAAAAAAGATGCAAAATTGTGAAAAGACCAAGACAAACCTCCAAGTAATGACCAAAGGAAATAAAATTAAGAATTTCTCAAAAAAGAGACTCAAAACACCCAATTAACTTAATGGATATTGATGAGATGAAGAATTTGCTTAAAGAAATTCATAAACAAGATATTTTTGACAGAAAAATACAGAGATGCAGGTAGATGCTAAGGGTATCTAAATTAAATCTAAACTAAAAATTGGAAAAATAAATCCAAAGTTTTTCAAAATTTTAACAGGGTCCGCGGGCTTAAAGAAGTAACAGGTGCGGTACCGCACTGTTTACTAAAGCAAAAATGCAAAACTGCCCGCACAGTGCAAAGAAGGAAAAGTGCGGTCCCAGGAAAAATTAGAGAAAAACATAAAAGATCTCAAAATTTTCAAAAACAGAGAAAACCTAAGCTACCCAGGCAGATGTCTATCAATCAAAAACTAGGAAAATGTTTCCTCAAATCAAAATAAAAGAGAACCAAAAACAACAAGTTCCTTCCCCAGTGGAGTCGCCAATTTGTTGGAAGATTAATCTGTCTTGCAGACAAGACCGATCTCCCTAGTACTAAAAGTATCTAGCAACAAACAGCCAAATATACTAATCTTTCTCTAAGAATATATGATCTATGAAAAGCTCTATAAAGGTGTTAAGGACTTACCATTTGTCCAATGCCTGTTTGGAGTCGTTGTTGTCCCTCGCGCGCTTGAAGGAGTTTTCCTCCTAAACCTGCAGTCACAAACAAGAAAAATATTACATAGCACTTGTATAGAAATCATCATAAACCATGCTTACCATAGTGATCAAGGAATATATGAAATAAACCATTGATTGAAAGCTTATTGAGAAAAATGAGTATATTTTTATTAATTTCAAAAGAAGAAAATCCTTACAACCTGAGCCTTGATGTTGCACGGGACTTTCTGGGGTCCGAAGCAGGAATCTCCTTTACTTTGATAAGCTTTGCACTCCTCCAATCAAGACAAATAGAGGTATGTAATCTTTCCTCACAAAAGTCTTAATCAACTGAGTCTGAATCTCAACAGCACTTAACTTCAAATATTCTAAAGCTTCAACTCCAATTCTCAATCTCCAAAAACTTAACCCTTTGAGGCTACCCAATGCCTCATTTTAGAGTGGAAAAGAGGAGGTTTTCTGTTCCAAATATGAAGGGATAGAATCCTCCTTCAAAGGGATAAGCTCCTCACATCAAGGGGTTAGCTCCATAAGGTAAGGGATACATGCACCTCATAAGAGTGGTTCTGCCACCGCAAGATCGATTCTAGAAGCTTCTAGAATTTACTTTTATTGAGATTTTTGGAATTTACTTGTGCCTTTTTTATCTTACAGGGATTTGTACCTTTAACACAGATAAAGTGCGTTCAGGTACGCAAGAGAGCTTAACATTAGGTGCGGGACCGCAGGCAAGATAGAGAGAAAGTGCGATACCAAAGTTTAGGAGATTTTTAGGAACTTTTCTTTGATTTTCAAGGCTTGACATGAGGAACTAATATGTTAGACTTGCAAAGGGAGAAGTATGAGTGATAATGAGCTCATACAGTTAGCAGAATGTCAAGGTGAAAATTTTTAGTGTAACATAGCCACAAATCCTTGCTGAGGGAAAGGATTACTAAACACAACCGGTTGACTAGGAATAACACTGGGAGGGATGGAAGGGGAGGCTTGCTATCCTTGCAATGTTGCTTGAGACTCCCACATCTACTTCGTCTGTGGTAAAAGAGGAGAATCATGCATGTAATGACCATAAGCACCACAACAAGAACAAGTTTTATTTGTGAGAATAGGCCTGTCCTTCTTGGGACGAGTGCCCTGTTGCTAGTTAGTAGTGTTAGGTGCATTATTTTGAGGATTAGGTCCAAGATTACTGAGAGCAGATTTATTTTGAGTGCCTTTCATCTTATTTTTGGAAGTATGAGGATTAGTCGCGCCTTGATGTGCATACACCTGCCCTTGAGGGGCCACTAGTTGCTGTTGCGGGGGTTCAGAAGGTACGGAGGCAGAGGTGTTAATGCTTGAGGAGCTAGAGCACCAGGCTAGAGATATAGATACTAAGGAGGTTGATTAAAATTGTGGTAAACATGTTGGGAAAAAGGAGGAGGCATTTCATATCCTAGATACATGCTACCGGGAGGGGGAAAGGTGTTGGAGGTGTTGGCCCCTCCCTGAGAAAGACCATAGCCGCGGGAGGTGAGCGTATGGATGAGAAAGAGCTCCAACGATACTGTTGGTGGCATGAGATTCCCCCAGTGCGTTGGCACCACCGAGTATTAGGAGGTCAGGTAAGACGGTATAAACATATCCTAACTAAGCATAGATCAGGTCATATTTTAACGCAATCTGGAGAGTAGCTTCTTCGGTATGAGGGAAATGATATGTGACATCTTTGAATATAGCAGTCAAAAGGGATCTAAGGAACTAGTCCATGTAGACACTGTCTTCGAACGCAGGGGCTCGAAATAGGCTCTTTCTTCTCTGCCATTCTTGGACATGATCTGATAGGCGGGTCACAGATGATTTACAGAAATAAGTCAAAGGTTCGATACTAGTGTCATAACAGAGGGGAAGCTAGAAATAAGATAGAAAATCTCAGGCAAGAGTCACAAAGGTGGTATGAGAGGATGAGGCGTGATCAACATACCACTTAGAAGCTTCACCAGTAAGCGTACGTTAGAACAACCAAAGACAGATAGATTCATCGGTGATGGAGTTAGATGAACACCACATGTGGAAAGATCGAACATGATTTGTAGGATCTTCTCTAGCAAGACCTTCAAACTTGGGGATGTCGGCGGGGAGCTTGGTTGGAATAGCAGGCCAACCAGTGTCATGGCGTATAGGGTCATTGATCAACTGGTTAAAATCGGGAAGACTAAGGCCTGCCATATAGAGGAGCAAGGGAGCAGCTGGAGTAGTTCCTGTTGCGGTCCCACTAGTACTATTGCTAGCATTAGGGTCGGGGTTGCCACTAGTGTTAGGTCTTGAACCAGACATGGTGAAGGTGATAGGGGGAGAACCGGGGGTGGAACCAGAAGGGGAACCCAATGAACCAGAAGAGTAGTTGGAGTGCAGACTCGGTGGAGGACTAACTGGGATCCTACGTGGAGGAGTAAGTCTTCCTACTGGAAACTGAGGATGAAGGCCAAGAAGTCTCCAGGATAAATGCCTTGGGGGTGCAATGATGAAGGCCAAAAAATGGCACAAATGGAAGAGAAACCAACAAGGGCAAGGAGGTGTAGGATCAACTGATTACAATGTCGAAACAAGGGTAGATAGGTGCGGGATCAATTGATTACAATGTTAAATTCTTTGCTTGGTGGTTTTAACCAAGCTCTTCTTCACTTAGGGTGTGTATGTTAAGTGTGTTAATTTTAATTTTTAAGCCCAGAAATTTGTAGAGAAAAAGAAAAAGTGTGTTGTATAACTATAAATAAACCTACAGATAACAATATATGAAACTTAAATAACAAAAAATAAACACCTAATTATGCATTAATCTAAACCCAAGGAGGTGGGCCTCTCAACAACTAGTCTGCAGGTGGGAGAAAATATAGTCAAAACACACCAAAATAGCCAATAGATCTAAATTTGGGAGGGACAATGATTTAAAGGTCCGATTTGCTGGAAATAGGTGCAGAAAAGCAACAACAAATTACAGGAAAAATTGTTGTAAATGACGTGGAAAAATGCTATAACTTGGAGGGAAGCAGAGGGTACCCCAGAGGAAAACCCAAAAAAAACTAAAACGAGGTGTTTTGGATGGATAAATAACCAATCTAAAGTGGATCTGAAGGTAAGGGATCAGATCTGAAAAATGGCTGAACACACTGAAATTTCAGATAACTTGCAGCAGCTAAAACTCTTCCACAAAAGGTGGAGGGTATTGAAGCCCTAAGGGGCTAGGTTCCCACTTTGATGAGTAAAAGAGAACAATTACAGGTCCTAAACGGGTGGAGATGGAGGTCAAAAAACCCTGAATAGAGGCCCAAACAAACCCAGAAAAATCTCAGAAAAAATCTCGCAAAAAGTTCAGGTCGCCTTTTCTGAGCTATTTTCGGCAGAGGTCGCAGGTTTTGGCCTGTTTTCTATGCCCTAGAGATTCAGGTCACAGGTTTTGGCCCAAAAATTTTGACCTACACTTCTGACAATCTCGGGAGTAGGTTTCAGAAAAAAAATTTGTCTAAGATGCGGCTGATGCCTGTCACCTGCACAATAGATCCGAAAACACACGAAAGTTAGAATTTTTAATGTTTTAGGGTTTTATAGGTTAAAAACAACATCAAGAAAAGAAAAACAAGAAGATGAAGATAAATCATAGGGTTTGAAGTAGCTAGATAAGCAGGGATCTGAAAAACGATAGAGGTCGTAATCATAAACCCTTGTGGAGTTGCCAGTTGTTAGTATGAATCTTAATCACAAGCGTACGAAAAAGGCTCACTTTAGTCGTGCATAACAAATAGCCCTAACAGAAAATATGGATGCCAATATTTTTAGATCTGCAATTATTTGACCAAGATAAATGCTGCAAAATCTAGATCTATGCATTAAAAGACATTAAGCAATAAATAAAAGCAAGAGTTTCTCCATGCATCCAATAGACAAGACAATATTGTTTTAGCAAATTTCCGTATTTTTTGACACATGGGTAGGGAACATAGAAAGATGTTATCAGTCCCCCTCAATGGGATGGGTTTTGGTAAGTCCTCAACACTTTATATTTAAAATCCCTATCTCTTGATGGTGTAGAAAACTCAGACAAAAATGGAACTCAAAGTGAGCGCACAAAAAAAATGGTAGCAAAATATGACAATGATGGTGGATCAAAGTCAGGCCAAAATTATAGATCCAGAGTGATCTTTAGGAAAAAAAAGGTAGTGAGTGAATGGAAAAACCCTTCTATTTATAAAAAAATATTGAGTTAGTCTAGATATTGGTGCATAATTAAAATATTATTAACCAAATCAACATCTAAGTTTTATGGATTATTTTATCATATTTGTTGGAGGGAAAAAGAATTTGACTTGGGTCAAATCCATTTATTTGTAAATAATAAATAAATAAATGATTTTTTTATTATTTTAAGGATGTGGTTGAGTAATAATTAAATAAATAATGATTTATTCAATTATTTATAAATGATTTAGTCAAATTTAATAAGAAATATTATTTAAATAAGGTTTAAATAATTATTCCTAGAAAATAATAAGATAAATAATGATTTATCTAATTAATTTTTCTATTTTGGGTTAAATATGACCAGGAATATTAATTAAACTGTTGTTTAAATAATTATTCCTTGAGTAAAATCAAACGAATGTGGATTTATTTAATATTTCCTCATGGGTTTTCATGTTTAGACCATAAACAACTTAATAAATGTGGTTTACTAAGTTATTTTTCATAGTGAAAGAAATTTTACTTAGGGTAAAATTGGTCTTACATGGTGTACTTAGGTCCATCTAATAGTAATAGGTTAGATGACCAAAAAATGGTGTAACACCTATCTTGGTTTCTAATATTTTGCCATATTGTGGGTTTTTGTCTTGTTGGGTGGTATAGGTGGTGATACGTAGAAACCTTAACTACTAGTGTTGTTGTCTTTAATTCCTGACCTAGTGGAGCTTGAGTGGTATCAATTTCCTCTTGTGGTGCCTTCTTTTGTTCCTTATCTTCCATTATTACTTCCACCAGAGACTCCTCATCTATTGTGTCTATACCTATAGAGTTTTATACTTGGGCCTCCTTGAACTCTACCTATTTACTGATGGAAATATATGAAAACATCAACATAAGCCATATATGAAGCATAAAAATTAGAATGAAACACATACATATCCATATAAATATTCAAATATTTATAAATTTGAAAATCCCCATTAGCATCTTATGTGTTTTCAATATGGTTTGTTGGAACTTGCATTTTTTATCTAATTTAACATTGATAAAATTACGTTGGCAACTAGCATTGATAGAAACAATGATATTATCTTTCTGAATGCATACTTGAACCTGTAAAATAGAAATATTGGTATAAAATAACCATTTATTTCTCTTAGTGTCATTCTTTATAGCCTTAGACCACTATTCCATTAACATTTTTTCAAAATCTTCATAATAAAGTCTTTCCAAATAGTTAAAGTCAAGTGTGCTTGCCCATATAGCTATCTCATCTAGAAATTTAGCTCTGGTGCCAGTCTCCAATTTCTTGGAATGTGAGACTTCATGTACTTTAATAATTCTTCTATAGGAGGACCATAATCTTTTCCTGTAAAAAGTAGCTAAATAGAACCCATGAAGTAGAATGAGGGTTTTGAAAACATTTACCTACTTTGGGTAGAAAAATTTAAATGGCCACAACTTGGGCAATCTGGAAGACAACCTTATTATAGCATATTTTTGAAAATAGAATGGTCATTCTACATCTTCCCATGTGTTTGAAATCAATATCTAGGCACTATGGGGACTCAGAGCCATACTATAACTATCCAATCATCACAAACATTTCTAAAAAAAAGATTTGATTTATCTCCCTCATCCAGACTCTTATTCGACCAATTTTTTTTTTAATTATATGATTTTTTGAGAGGAGCTCACATATGCAATTATTTTCTTGAGATTTTGTGCACAAATATGCAAAAAATTATTAGAGAGTCGTCGTCCATGAATTTTAATTACAACAATTTTTGCAAAATAGTTGATCTAAAACAAGCGATGTCTCCTCTGTCCGAGCTCTGATTCGAGCGATTTGTTTTTGGAAATGGTATATTTTTTCATAAGGAATTTACATATGGAAATTGTTTTTGAAAATTTTGCACCAAAATTTTAATATCTGATCTGCAAATGCGTCGGTCACTATTTTACCCAAAAAAATTGTGCAGAAAAAGAAAAAAAATCTCCCCATTTTTCCCAAGAAAGAGATATAATGTCACTTCTAATAGATCTAACCTGCAAATATATAAAATTTGGAAAATATAATAGGGAAATAACTCCAAATTTAGAGAAATAAGAAAGAAAATTTTTCTTTATTGAAAATCATTTGAGGTAGGGAAATACCATACAATTACTCCTTCAGGAAGGAGAACACTCCACAAGCCATATCTTTTCAATACAAAACCAATACTCCACATGTCTCAGTGGAGAGTTTCTAGCCTCTATATATGCTTCATACATACAATACCATCTCTCAATATCTTACATCCAATACAATGGGCTTATCACATTATTTTCCAACAACTTGTGGTCCCTTGCATAATGTGGGTTAATAACTGTATTTATTAACTATGGCTCATTTATTTATCATCCTTACATTGTTACATCATATTATTCCCTTTGGTACCACCCTTTTTTCCCCATGTTATCCCCCATTGGTACACTACAATTATGAAATCCATTGTCCATGCCATTTTCTTCTTGTTGTAACTCAACTTACTTAAGTGTTTTCATACACACATTCTATTGTTAGTTAAAACAAGTAAAAAAGTCTCATCCATTACCTAGCAATGATCACACCAAGCATGCTTCCCTCAAATTGTTTACAAATATCAATTTTCATGTTATAGATGTGTTCAAAAAACTAGGAATACATATACATTTATAAACATGACATTACAACAATTGGAACTAGCCTTTTTACCAATATCAACATTGTTAAATAAAATAATCCTTCTTTCCCTATGGCTAGCAAAAATATCTCTGAAATCTTAAAAGTTTTTTATAAAGAAAACTAACACCTTAGCATATTTCATATTTATAATTTTGAAATTATATCATTATCATGGATATTTATACAATACATAGTCAGAAATCAACACATATTCATCAACCACAATGATATTGTCAACACCTCCTTGCACATAGTAATAAGTCACCATAAACACAACACTCTCTAACAAAGTCACAAAATACCATGCCTTCAATCGACTGAGGTTCTTTTCCATATATAATATAGAACACAGGATTCCCAAATCCCTATATATATATATATATATATATATATAATAAAAGTCAAGAAATTTTATGCACATACAAGTAATGCAAGGATTTACCCAAAGCACCTCATATCATATGAACAATCACACGTACATTTTTTTCCAACTGTAAAGGCATGCCATTTAATCTAAATGTTTCTTTTTATACAACGACACATATCTAAGTGAAAGTCTTAATTAAGAAATGCATCCATATATATATATATATATATATATATATTTATATTTATATATATATATAATTTAAAGAAGTCAAGAAATGTTATTTATATACAAGTAATGCAAGAATTTACCCAAAGCACTTCATATCATATGAACAATCACACGTACATTTTTTTCCAACTATGTAAAGGCACGCCATTTAACCAAAATTTCTTTTATGTTGTAAGTAACTATACACATATCCATGTAGGAAGTCCTACATCTATTAAGAAAAATGTCATGTATCCAAAGTCACAATAATAGCTTGCCCAAACCTTCCATGTGCGACATAGAAAACACATGCATTGCTAATGCATTTTCCATAGTAACTAGACATGTTAGAAATATTATTTCAGTTATCATGTGATCCCCATTCAAGTGATATAAGCAGCACACAACCAGATTAACCTTCAACTATTACACTCTGTGGTATAACTTGGCTTCATCTCCAAAGGTTCCATGCTAAGGATTCCTCTCTGACATGACTCTGCAAAATATCTTAGCACATTACACTACACCACAAGACACCATAACGTTTGTATTCAAAGGTACAGGTGTTGAACTTGGCTCTGATTCCACTTTGTAACAACCTCCTATCCACCTGATAGCTTAAAGTAAGGGTGGAATAATGTGTAACTATCATATACCTAGTTGTTGACGCCATGATAAACACTTTCCAAAAAATAACTTACACTTGAATTTTTGAGTCTACTCAGGACCTTACAATATTTGTTTGGTGATCAATTAATTGTCAATAGATGTTTTTCTAAGTGTGGAAGTCTTCTTCCAATTTTAGCCATCAAAGTCACTTGCTCACACATTCTTAGTCCTTGATGAATTCATAAGTGCACTTCCTTTATGCAAGCTTGAACATGCATAACACAATCTATCAAGAAAATGCCTTCATAATTTTCAAACCATATCGACAGTTAGTGTGTGCTCTCCATTGACAATCCCGTTCAGTTTTGTTACAAATGCATCAATATTTTAGTCATTTTTCTTAAGTGTCACTTTTGCACAACTTTTCATTATGAAGTGTCACTTTCACCTTCATAACTATTATTTTTTCTTTCTTTCACTTTAACAGGTTTATTTTTCATGTTATCTCCACTTTGGCATGTATTTATTTGAATTCATTTATCTTTTCCAAGTGTCATTTTCACATTTTATTGTCGCAAGTGTCAATTCTAGCTATTTTCTCTCTTGCATGTGTCACACCTCTGCACATCACTAGTGGTGCCTCTAGTGCACCCTACTACATTATATGGTCCTACATAACATAATAATATGTGTTAGACACATGCTGATAACTTATCACACTTATTGATCATATTTGACCCTTATGTCGCAACATGTGTTCTAAGTGTGATAATGTGTTGTTCCAAGTGTCACACTTAGAAAAATATATCACTTTGTGTCATTTCAATGTTTCATTGTTGTTCATGATTCATGTGCATTTTACTGTCTTGTATTAATGGAACTAATCTATTTAATTGGTCTTTTTTGTCTTATTTTAATTCCCTCACTCTCTTAATCTGCCAATCCCACACTTATCCATTTTCGAGGTCTTCTTGGTTCTACTACCCAATCTAATTTATGAAATCTTTAATCCTTCATAGGATGACAATTTTTGCCTATTTATGAGCCTTATTTATGATATATCTCCCTCCTATAATTTTACTCTAGGTATTTCTTAAGTTCATCCTTTATGGTTGCACATTCAGAACCTTCAATTCATAGTCAACTAGCCCTTATTTCTTAAGCTAACTCACTGCACTGATTTTTGAGAAATTATACCGTGTATACCACATTGAACATTTCTAGTGGCCCTATATAGAAAAAAATTGTGCCATACAAGGTCTCTTCCCTCACACAATGCATCAATCATATCCTTGAACAAAGTGACTTGAGTTTCACTTCTTTCCTTAAACAGATCCACAATTTTCTCTTCTAGTGAGCCTTCAGAAGCATAGGGTGCACTTTTAGTTAACAAACAACCACTATGGAAGAAAAATACGCTATAATAGGGAGTAGGGGGAAATTTTAGTGAAAATTCAACCACTGTAGAAGAAACATATACTAGCCTTAAACATCCTCCTCCTGATAGCACATGGCACAATTCTAGTCGATAGTGGAGCTTCCTATAGATCATTGCTTAAGAAATTTGTACCTTCCCTTAAGCCTAGCTCTGAGACATAGAGGATGGTGCATCTTTAGTCAACAAGCACTCTAACCTTGTCTTGTAAAATTCCTCACTATGCCAAGACTTGTCTTTCCCTACCTTCTAAGTGCATGACACATTTATAGTCTATAGTCAGGGCCTCCCTTATTCATTGTGAAGCTTAATTGCACTGTCACTATATTTTATCCCTTAAGCCTAATGCATTGCACAGTTTTAGTTACTAAACTCATCACACTATCCCTTGCACTTTCCTACTACGTTGAAACTTGAAGAGCCCCTCCTTATAGCGCATGGTGTAGTTTTAGTGAGAAGTGGTGCCTTCCTCAGTGATTTTTGAGCTCAACTACACCATCCTCATTAAGCCATCCCCTCTCATTCCTTACGGAGGCCTATAAAAAACATCCTCTTCCATGAGAAAGGTAGAGATAGAATAGACAATTTCGAGACTAATTTTTCCTTTTCATGGGAGATATTCATCGGTAGGTGTACCATGTCAACATGAAAGGTGATGCTCAAGGAAGATCTCAAGGAGAAGGAATAAATAACCACTTGTAGAGAAACAAAGGAGAATCAACTTGAAGACATGAAGATATTGTAGACCGCGATAGAATAAATGCACTCCATGATAATTCATAACATCACGATACATATCCAATAACCTTTAGAGGGTGACTATGAAGAACAAAGAAAATATTTCATGAAGATTGAAGGCACAAAAACGAGGAGAGAAACTTAGCATTTCCATATCGTCATGAACTTCCATGTTATCATTTCTAAGTTATAGCTTGTAAAAGTGTCATCAAAATGTTTCCATGTGTCTTTCCACAAGAGGTGGAATGTAATTATGTGTTTCAAAAAATTGAAAAAATGTAAATGTGTGGAATTCCAAGAGTCATATGTGGAATATGTAAATTCGCATTTGTATAAAAGAGTCAAATATATGTTTAAAGGTCATTTAGGATTCCAATATTCATGAGGTTAGATCAAGAGTCATAGGGGACATGAAATTTCATTCCTCTCATTATAAAAGAAACATCATAACTCCAACAAAAGGATTTTTGGAGGGTTAGACTTAAGAGAGATAGCTTTTGATTCTCTAGATTGGCATAGAAGAGAAGATCATTCCTTGGAGAAGAAATAAGTGACTTAATGTTCCATTATTGGACCTAGTGCCTCACCATTGTAATTGTGTACTTGTATCTTTAACTTGATAATCATAAACTCATTGAGCGAACACACTTTCATGCATGTATCGTGAATGTTGTAGGACTATTCTTTATATGCTTACAGTATATGTTATGTTAATATGTACTAAATAAATTTAACTAATTCACTAGCTTTGGTGCTCACGTTGTTGAATATGTGTTGTATTATATTTAATTCTCATTGTGTTTATGTGAACTACTTAGTTATATAACTAATGAATATTTCCTTTCTCTCATGTGCCTCTTTTAGGATCGCAATATTACATTCCCTCTAGAGACTCACATTTGTCTCCCCACTCATGAAGGCCTCCTTTTACAAATTGAAAGTGGTGTTTCACAATGTCGACTTACTTTCATGTTCAAAGGTTATGTGTATAATCTCTTATGTTATACATTAAAACCTAGGAACACATTCAAGTTAGGTGGTCATTGCAATACTCCTGATGGGGATTCTACTACAAACGATGTGAGGTCTAATTTGGATTTCACATTGGGGAGGCCCCCTGTATGTTGGCGGTATGCAACACTATCAACATTCTAGTGTTAAGAGGGACAGATGAGAATTTGTGCCCATTGAGTCATTTTTCAATCTCTTATCTTAAATGGCTCATTTCCAAATCATACTCCAGGTTTTTTTTTATAATAAATATAATGGTAAAATTATAATACTCAGTGAACCCCTTTATCATTTGTCTTAATTAAATTTTGGTGGTGAGGGTAATACATCCATAGCCGAGCATATATTTCATTTTTTCAAGTTTTTTGAATCTTATGAAATCGATTATGACTATGTTGATTGCTTAATTTTCTTCCTCACCCTTGATGTTTGAGTAAACCAATGGTTCCATACCTTACCATCTGCTTCCATTCACTCATTTGATAAATTTGGCAAAGAGCTTCATCAAGGATTTGGTATATATGATTACCGATATGTTCTTAAAAGGATTAATAAACCAGGAATGAAGCATAATGAGTCAATTGAGGATTCTAATAATAGATTCATTCACCTATGTTATGATTTTCCTGAAGAAGATACAAATTGGTATTTCTTTAAAGAAACGTCTTAGCTCTTGGTTCAAATCTCCTTGAGGCAATCTAAATCTGAATCCTTAGTTTCTAGTTCTCCCAAAACTTTCATTAATCATGATATATCTCTAGTTTCAAAGGAGGAATCTACCTATCCTTTCATTCCTTCTCCTCCTGATTTATTTTTTGGGATTAAGAAATATGTAAATCTGATTGTTAATCCATTCATCCAAGATCTCATCCAATAAAATTTTTAATGTAGGGTGAAGAACAATCCCTTTAATTTCCAAGATAATATTAACAATCATAAACTTCATTTGAATATTATTTAACTGAAAGCATGACCTCTTAAATGAAGGTTTCTCCTCATCTATCATCTTATTAACATAACCCCTTGTCACTTGATATTCTTTATCAGTCCCTTTAGAATACAATTACTGATCATGTGCAAGGTAGTCACATGTCATAGGTAGAGGAGCAGAAACGTGAAGTTTCTTTCACTATTTTTTCTCTTTTACAAATTCCTCCATGTGAATATGGTGTCTCTCCTTTCTTGGTTGATACTGAACCTAGTAATATTGGTATTCAATCAAATGAGATAAATTTTCGTATTTAATATTAAGTCTTGGATAACCATCATTCTAATAATGGTGAATCTATTTATGTATATAGTTATAAATTCTCATGTGCACCAATTGATCTTTGGGTTTATCAATAATATTTTGATTTGAAATATTTAGATCTCGAATCTAATTTGGTTAAAGAAGATTTTCTTAGGGAAATTTCCACTTCATCTAAATATCCCTTATGATATATTGTTTCTAACGCATCAACATATGAAGAACATAGTACCTTTTCTTCAAGTTCATCATCTGTGATCTAGATTCTTAATTGACGTAATGTAGTAGGGTTACGCATGATGAAAAAAATTGAAATCAAATCATCAATCATGTATTCCATTTCGTATAATTTCCGTTCTTGCATGAAAAAAATTATTATTTCCACATTACTCATGAGATTTTTCTAGTCTATCCATCATTACATGTGCATTAAGAATAACCTTATGACTTGGGTAATATTCTTGTTGAGGTTGTAAAATCTGATCAAGAAAGTGATGTTGGTGGATACCATATTGATAGTAGTGATCTTGTTGCAATTACTAGTAGTATTTTTCCACACACAATGCATGATATAATCCAATATTTACAAGGTAGTTCTAAACTCCTTGAAGGTTCTGCGACTTGTTAATAACTTGAGGCACTTGAACTCTTATTGATGGTTATGTCAAGTTCTCGTTATCCTAGTGAGATTGTCAAACTAAGTTAGATCTGTTTTTTCTTGCAAAATTATTTTCTTTTTGTGTCTTCATTGAATGTAAATTTTTTCTTGGAAGATCTTCAATATTTTGGAAATAGACCTTTTAAATTTTAAGATTTGGTTTTGGATAATATTGAGGATTCTATTTCATTTGGTTCATCCTCATGAAAATATAGTGTATAAAACTCATGTTTGGAGTGTACATATTTCATGGATCCACAAGGTTATGAATTGTATAGTTTTAATGATTATGATTGGTCGAAGGACACATATGTATCAAATATTTTTGAAAATAACCAACTTCTAGTCTTCCTGGAAAAAAATTTATGCTAATAATTTTGTTCATGGCATCAGATACCTATTCATTATTAGTGAATTCCTAAGTCATTTGGCGAATCAAGTTCCTCTTTTTAACCCATTATATCTTAAATGGTTTCATGTGTTTTCCATAATAACATTCATTTTCAATTATTTCCATTATTGTAACGAGTTGCAAGGAAATGGTTGGTGGCATTCAACATATGAGGAATATTATTCTATTGTTCAATTCATTTATAAAGTTATTGAAAATGATATATCTCTATTTTCCACTAACTGATAATATGATGCCTTACTCAGTCCATGAAATGATCATCTTGGTTCTATAAACTGGTATTTAATTAGTCATTCTCTTACAAGTATATCAAATGATAGTTCTTTTTCAACAAATGATCTTTAGGTTTTATCATCTCACTATTTACATACTTATGAAGTAGTTGAAGAACTTCATCCTACACTGATGGTTATTCTCGGTCCTCATTATCTTGACAAGCCTTATGACTATTATCATATTCATTTTCCCTTACAATATTCTAATATTGAATCCATGCCATTAATTGGAAATTAATTTTACCAAGGATTTAAAGGTTTTTCAAAAGGATGGGTTTGAGTTTCATGATCCAATTTACGATTGGCTGCGAGAATCTTACTTAGCAACCCCTTATGCTAAAAACAAGCTTCGATGTTCCTTGATGTTTTCTAAGAGAGACAATACAGATGAAGGTGCCCTCACAAGATGTTTGCAAGCCTTGTTTTGTTGTTCTTTTAACTGAAAATGTAAGGTTGCAAGTTTTTTAAGTTTAGTTGTTAAGGAAGATATTTCTACCTCTAGAAAATACCTTCTATCTTGTGTGCAATATATTCAAGTTCTCATATTTTCTATTTCAAATTATGTTATATATATTTTAATCACTCATATATATATATATATATGTGTGTGTGTGTGTGTGTGTGTGTGAGAAAACAAAAGAATTAATAAAGGAGAGAAAGTGCACGATGAGCATGCAAAGGGAACTACCATCCAACTAGACCTACTCCTAACCTAACTAGCTAGAAGGTTAGGGCTAACTGTAATCAAATTTCTAGTGTAACCACCATATATTTTCCCGATATATATATATATATAGATATATATATATATCGGGAAAATATATGGTGGTTACACTAGAAATTTGATTACAGTTAGCCCTAACCTTCTAGCTAGTTAGGTTAGGAGTAGGTCTAGTTGGATGGTAGTTCCCTTTGCATGCTCATCGTGCACTTTCTCTCCTTTATTATTTCTTTTGTTTTCTCACATATATCTCTCATATTTCTCTTTAAATTATTTATCCATTTTCTTTTTCCTTTTCGTCTTCCTTCATTGTTTTTTGATGTATTTTCTTTCATGTTTTTTATTTAATAAGGCTTTGCAAGAGATATTTTCTTTTGGGTCAAAAGAAAATGCGATAAAATTGAGAAGGGAAATTATGATAATGAAAAAATATTGGCTATATGTTACCTCTTATCTATTTTATTTCACATGTATTTTAAACTCAATCATGTTTGAATGGAAAATACAATACATTCGAAGAAAAATCCTTTAGCATAACTATGTTTTACATGTTTATTCAGTCAATAGTGAGAAAATTAATATCAAAGGTATATATAACTATCTCTAAGGGAAAAAAATTTCCTTCTCTTAATAAATTTGGATATCTCATTTGCCCCCTGTAAATAAATAATTTCCTAATAACATTAAAACAAGAAATTAAAATAAAGTGTGAATGAAGATAAATTCTTCCTACGTAGTTAGGTAAAGCAAGCAAATTTGTATGGGTACTTAATAGGCTCAGTGGAGGCGAAAAAATTATAGTGTTCATGTAGCGATTCTGTCAGGGTGCTAAACAAATTTTTGGTAGTGGAGCAACATAGAATATGAAAACTCAAATTATGATCATCTTAAATTTGAAATTACATATTAACCTTATCCTAGATAGAAACAATTATGATATGAAAATATTTGTGAATGTATTTAACCAAGGAAAGGAAAAAAGGGGACTACATCTATAACTGGGAAAAATGGAGAGGCCAAGGTAATCTATACAATGAATCAACACTTGTTGAGATATTGAGACGTTGCACTTAAAGGGTAAAACTTAAGCAGAGAAGTTGGAGTTCTACCACTGTGTCGCCAAGTGTTGAAACTGCGATCAACACCCTCAAAAATTTTATTTACACCTGAATTTTGGAGCCTAATAATCATATTACAATATGTCATTCTATAGTCACTTCATTGTGTTTTGATATTTTTCTAAGTGTTTATGTCTTCTTCCATTTTTAACTGTCAAACTCACTTTCTCACATATGCTCATTCCTTAATGAATTTATAAGCACACTTCCTTTATGAAATCTTGAAAAAAACATAGCACAGTCTATAAATATAGTTCCTGGACAATTTTCGACCCATATCGATAGTCATTTCACACTGTCCATTGACAATCCATCTTTATTTACTTACGATTGCATCACTATTTCTATGAGTTTTCTTGATTACCGATTTTGTGGATCTTTTCTTTCACAAAAATATCTTTCACTTTTGTTACTATCATTTTTTGTTGCTTTCACTTTAAAAAGTGTAATTTTCATGTTATATTCTCTTTGGAATGTGTCACCTTCAATTTATTTATTTTTTGAAGGTGTCATTTTCAAATTTTATTACTATCACATGTGTCACTTATAACTATTTTCACTCACATATGTGTCACACAATTTCACATCACTAGAGGTAGCTATAGCACATTATTATACATTATAGCATCCTAAATATAATAATAATAGGTGCTAGAAAAATTCCTATAGCTTATTGCACTTACTGATCATAGTCGACCCTTGGGTCACAACTTATGTTCTAAGTGTCCTAATGCATCATTTCAACTATCTCACTTTAAAATAAGTGTCACTTTGTTTTCACTTTAATGTGTGGTTGTTGTTCATGAGTTTTGTGCATTCTGTTGGATTTTATTAATGGAATTTATGTGTGTGATTGGTTTCTTGAGTCTTATTCGCGTGTTTTCTCTCTCTTACTCTAGAAATCCCACACTTAGTCGTTCTGAAGCTCTTCTTGGTCCTATTTCCCAGCAAAAGTTATGAAAGATTCAATCCTTCACTAAGTGATGAGTAATACCTATTCATGAGCCTTATTGATGAGATATATCCCTCCTATAATTGTGCTCTAATTATTTCTTAAGGTAATAGCCTATGGATGCAAATTAAACACCTTCAAGGCATAGTCACCTAACCCTTTCTACTTGTATTGAATCATTGCACTAAGTTTTGAGAAATTCTATCTTGTGTAGCTCATGGAGAATTTCTAGTTACCCTCTCCAAAAGCAGGCTACACCATATGATGAATCTTCCCTCTCACAGTGCATTAATCCTCTGATTGGATAAGGTGACCTGATTTATGTTTCTTGCCTTAGCCAAGTGTGGAATTTCATCTTCTAGTGATCCTTCCTCAGCAAAGGAGACACTTTGAGTAAATAACCAGCCATTATGGAATAAAATTACACTAGCATAGGGTGTATGGAATATTGTTAGTGAAAAATCATACAATATGAAATAAAATTGGGCTAGCCTTAAACCTCCTCCTCCTCCCAACACATGGTAGAGTTCTAGTTGACCATGGAGCTTCCTTAAGATCCTTGTTGAAGAAAAATATACCTTCCCTTAAGAATGTCTCTGAGTCATAGTGCATCGTGTAGTTTTAGTGAAAATTCCCTCAATCCTTATGCACTAAACATATTCACTATTCCAAGACTTGTCTTTTTGTGCCTCTTTAGAATACGATTCATTTATAGTCCACATTTAGGCCCTGCCTCAATCATTGTGAAGCTCAAATTCACTATCATTTTATCCTACTCCCTTTAGCCTATAAGATTTTGTAGTTTTACTTAGTAAGCTTATCACACTATCTTTTGCACATGCCCTCTACGTTTGACCCTATATATCCCCTCCTCATCATGCATGTCATAATTTTAGTGAGAAGTGGTGCCTTCCTAAGACACTACTAATCTCAACTGTGTCAAAATCATCAAGCCCTTCCATCTCACTCCATCAACATGCATATCACAAATAGATTATTCCATGATAAAGGTATATATAGAATAGATGATTCTAAGACTATTTTTTCCTTGTCATAAGCGATATTCATTGGAAGGTGTACCATTTTAGCATATGTGAAGGAGAAGGAAGAAAGATCAACTTGAAGAGAATAAGCACAAAGGATAATCATCATGAATACATGAAGATATCTTGGACAATGATAGAATGAGGTCACTTTATGATAATTGAGATGGTCCCGATACATATCCAACACCCTTTGTACGGTGAAGATCAATAATAAAGAAGATCTTTCATGAAGGTTGAAGACATAACAACAAGGGTGTAAGAAATCGGGTTAAATTTACTGGAATAAAGGTTAAGAAAGGAAAAATAAGACCAAGGTCATGGGACACGTATTCCAATTTGAATTTTTGGAAAATAATTATAATGGGAATCAATTTCGGTTTATTAATTCCTATGGAAATTGGGAAAGGCGCTGGCAAAGGAAAAGGAGCATTAAAGGGAATTTATTTATAAAGATCAATGAAAATATGAGAAAAGGAAGGTGAAGAGACATATATTTTCATGCTAAGTAAATTAGAAGTAAAATTAAGGAAAGTGAAGAAAAATGGGACATCAATAATAAAAAGACTTCAAAGAACCACTTCACATCTTTTGAGTATTTGGTCAAACTTTTTGACAGGTTCATTCAGTTTTTGTTATTTTTTGTTTTGGTCAAGTGAGAAAGAGAAATATAGCTCCAAGAGGAGAAAGTAAGCATACAAGAAAATGAAGGAAAATGAAAGCAAGGAGAAGGTCATATCAACAACGTCAATGGGAATATTTTGCGAGTAACAAGTTGGATATATGATTTCCTAGCGAAGGTGTTGTGAAGCCAACTCCAAAAATAGAAGAAAAGAGATATCAATGCCTTAGAAATAAGCCACTTCGAGGGGGAAACCTCCAATACATTACATGAATGAACAATTCTTGGATGATACAAATGAAAAAACCTCCTTTCTATATATAGGAGTCCATGGGGCCACAATGTAACCCTAGCCGACCTAACAATAATAATGTAAGGGCACAATAATAACAATATGGGGGTTATAGGGGTACAAAAATAACAATAAGGGGGGATAAACTAACATAATAAGGGACTAGACTATTAATATAGGGACTTAACATGCCCCTCTCCTTTAAACAAGTGTTGTCCTCAACGCTTGATTATTTCTTGATGATTCTGTATGAAATTCTCATCCTCCCATGTGGAATCTTCTACAGGAAAATTCTTCCACTTGCTGAGATACTTTGAAATTGATCGTACCTATCGAGTTCTTGTTTTTGTGACTTCTTCAGAACTTCTTTTGATGTGATATTGATCTTCCTGTTGTTTCATTAGATTCTGCACCAAAGTTAGGTTATCCTTTGAGAGTTGGAGAACTTATTGTTGATTCTCGGTGTGATCTTCCACTAATTTATCATCCATATTAGCTATTATTTGATCCTTCAAACCATCCAACTTGGCATCCATTTCTAATTTTAAACCATCTATGTCATCTTCGTTTGCTCTTCATAAGATCGAAATTTGTTACACTTGGTACCATAATTTTGATATCTCATACCGCAATTTTTCCTCTTCATGCGTCATAGTATATATTGTTTGAGTGCTTAATGGGTATGGAATTATTTTTTGGAGGAATTATAGAACCCAATACTAATAAAAACTCTAAAATATTCCCTTGGAATTACTTGAAACTACTTTTTCAAACAAACGTTATGCAATTTTAAAAACCAAATACACACCTTTTTCTTGCTCTTGAGGAGTTTGATATTGAAACTGAATTATCTATGTGATTTCAGATCCTCAATAACTAAAATTGGGCCCTGTAGTATTGCTCTAAATCCTCTTTCAAATTCCATAGGTCTGACTTGATTTGGATTCTTCCAGACAAAGTTATGTCTAATATCCCATAATGACCTAATTATGGAATCGTTTAGTAGAGCGAACTTGTATGACTTTCCATATGTCATTTTTTGCTCCTTTGGCTCTGAAATTTATAGAAATGAAACTAAATTATGTGTACTTCTGGGCACTTTTTACAAAATTCCAATCTGATGCCCAGAGAGAGAGTTATGAATATTTTCCCACGATCACCTCTTTGAGATGAAATTTGGGAACCTGAAAAAGACCTAACTTCCACAAATCATATCTCCGAAAATTTTGTAAACCAAGCTCTGAAATTTTTCAAAAATGTTCCTCAGGATTTCAACTTCACTCTCTAAAAATTTCCACTTTTGAACCTTCGTAGAAAAAAAGTTACCATGCAAATTCCGCGATGACCATTTTAAGTGAAATTTAGGAGCCTACAAAAATCCCTAAATTCCACAAATCATATCTTCGAAAATATTTCAAACCAAGCTCTAAAATTTTGCGATGATGCTCCTCTGGATTGTGGCTTCACACTATAAAACGTTCAACATCGTAACCTTCATAGAAAAAGGTTATAGCGAAAATTCCACGATGACCTGTTTGGAGCAGAAAAACCCTAGAATCCAAAGCTCTGGTACCAAATGTTGTGAAACCAGCTCCAAAAATAGAAGAAGAGAGATACCAATGCCTTAGAAATAAGCCGCTTCGAGGGGGAAACCTCCAATACATTACATTAATGAACAGTTCTTGGATGATTCAAATTACAATACCTCCTTTCTATATATAGGATTCCATGGGGCCACAATGTAATCCTAGCCGACCTAACAATAATAATTTAACGACACAATAATAACAATATGGGTGTTACAGGGGTACAATAATAAAAATAAGGGGGTTAAAATAACAACAATAAGGAACTATACTAGTAATATAGGGACCCAACATGCCCCTTACCTTCAAAAAAGTGTTGAATTCTTTTTAGGGGCCATTTTTTGTTGCTTTTTGCCAAAGTATTTGGTGGAACTTTTTGACAGGTTCATTTAGTTTTTGTTAGTTTTAGTTTTGGTCAAGTGAGAAAGAGAAATATATCTCCAAGAGGAGAAATTAAGCATACAAGAAAATGAAGGAAAAGGAAAGCAAGGAGAAGGTTGGATCAACAACGTCAATGGGAATATTTTGCGGGTAACAAGTTGGATATATGATTCCCTAGCTAAAATGTGAATTTATGGTACATGCATTCAAAGAATTCAAAGAAACATTTCACATATTTTGAGTATTTGTTGGAAATTTTTGACAGGTTCATTCAGTTTTTGTTAGTTTTAGTTTTGGTCAAGTGAGAAAGAGAAATATAGCTACAAGAGGAGAAACTAAGCATACAAGAAAATGAAGGAAAAGGAAAGCAATGAGAAGGTTGGATCAATAGCATCAATGGGAATATTTTGCGGGTAACAAGTTGGATATGTGATTTCCTAGCTAAGGTGTGAATTCATGGTACATGAATTTGTTTATTTTGTTCATTTATTTTCATTTCCATGGGTTTTTTTTGGTTTGACAATGGTTTCAACTTTTCCTTGCCACTTCCTGAATAGCCTTAATGTGACAGGATTGATTTCTTGGTTGAGATTTATATTTTTGGAAGGATTTGGAACTTGGTAAGGTGGTTTAGGGAAACGTCCCAAGGGTTTTGTTCTAGCTACTACAATCACCTCCAAAATTTTTCCCAAGATTTGATTTTGGATCCTTCCCTTCTATCCACAAGAGCTTATCTTTTGATGTTGTCAACTATTCATGTTATGTTCAAGACTTAAATTTTCATGTTTCTCTTCTGATGAAATTGATCCAAGTTTGATATATCTCAAGCACAAGATAACTCTTGACTTGACCTACCAACATTGTTGTGAATGCCTCCAGAAACTATGAAACATTGGAAGGCGGGCTAGCCTTCTGGACAAAAATTACTCAATCGAGATAGGAAATACAAATCTTGAGCTTGGAAATTGCGTTGTTCTAGATGGCCACCCATTCTTCTTTAGAGAAATTTTAAGGTCTAAAATGGGCCTCCTAAGAAAAATATACTACTAAAATCAACATTATAAAAACCAATAGGATTTAAGATGATGATGTCAACCATGGGGGGTGATTTGCCATTTTTTGTGTAAAAAAGTAAAAAGATTAAAAAATAATAAAATAATAAACTACATTTCCAACTTGTATTTTCAACTTATCTCCCTAAGGTTTTACTTAAATTTTGAGTGGGAGTACTCGTTGGATGCAAAAAATATCTCATCCAAGGAGTACCCATGTTTCATACTTTCGATGGACCCTACTACACAAAAAATGAGAAATACATGAAAACCCATGATGGAAATCATATTTTTCATGTATTTCTCATTTCCTATGTAGCATGGTCCATCTAAATTATGCAACATGGGTACTCCTTGGATGATGAATGTTTTTTTTCATCCAACGAGTGTTCTCGCTGGAAATTTGAGTAAACCCATAGGGATATAAGTTTAAAATACCAGTTGAAAAAGTAGTTTTTTATTTTTTTCCCTCTAACATTTGATGATGTAATCTAATATTATTTTATAATTCTCTTAGGAAGCTCATTTTAGACCACAAAATTCCCCTAGTGAAGATAAGAAACAATGGAAAACATGCCTTGAGCTGAGAAACTGCACAATGCATTAAGTCAAGGAGTTGCCCAGTCCTCCAGAATTGCACAATCCCTCTTGGAATTTTTCATGGAAAGTGTCTCGAAAAAAAAATCATCCCTACAAAATAGGTAGTCATCATTATTTTAATGACGGTGGCACACTTACTATTTTTGGAACTTTCTACCAAGTGTCTATTTTTCCTTGATTTTAGGCATGTGTGCACCATAAACACTAATTGGCCTAGATCTATTTAATAGGTGCCTATAGACCTCATTTTTACATTATATCTTGGAGATATAGAATTCCTAAGGAGATCAAGGGGCCTTCGGTGGAGTTTGCAACACTTTTCTCGGTGAGTCTTTCTTTTGTAGTGTTTTTCCTTTTTTTGTTTCTTTTTGCAGTTTCACTTATGTGAGTATTGTTTTTCTTTTTTTATCTTAATCATTTATATAATTTTAACTTTTATTACATTATATAAGTTTTGGTTCAATATGTCCTTCTCCTTTTACAAGTGTCGCATCAAGTTTCTTGTTTTTGCACACCGGTGATCGTCATTTCGGAGACCCTCCAAGCCTGTTTATTTTTCTTTTGCATGTTGATATTTCACACTTGATTTTCACTAATATATCTATCCTTTATTATATATGAAATTTAACTTGCACCATCACTTAGATTTGCTAGTTTCCCACTCTCTTTATGCATATATGCACTAGACTTCAACAACAGTTTCCTTGCCGAACTGGGAATTTTTCAAGTCCAAGGCTCAAGCTCGATGCTTGACCTCAAAGACTGTGTAATGCATAGTACAAGGCTGACCCAACTACACATTTTGTTGTTATAGGGCTCAATCATGATCCCTTGACCACCAAGACTGCACAATGTAGTCTCTCCCTCATTTTTCCCAGGCTAAACTCCGCATTGTGCAGTTTCTAGCCTCAAGCTACATCATTCGTTGTTATGATCTAGGTGGATATTAGTGGCCACCTACCTATTCCACCTAGTCGGTTTCATCAATTTTTTTTACTATTTTTAGAGTTTTTTCGGGTCCAGAACTTTCGGAGCCATTTTAAGATCCTAAACGACGTTTTTTTAGGATGATTGTTCGAGCGATTTGGAACAAACCATGGAAAAATATGTAGTTATTGGAGATATATTTCCAACAAGGTATCACACATGCCAAAATAGGATAATATGACGAAGTTATGACCCCTTGTGCAACTAACCCCAATGGCGCCCATAAATGCTTGGTGTTACATCTCATCAGGTTAGAGTTTTGGTTGTTTAGCATTTTCCCCATGGAAAATTTTAGGTGCTAATATTCACAGGTGGGCTAATATTCTCTGTCTTTTCCAAAAAAAAATATTCGTCAATTTCCATTTGTCCTAAAAATGATTCACCCAAAGTTTATAGCATAAAATTATTTTACCTTAAAAATCGCCAATTTTTTATAGAGACTATATAAAATTATTGAAATTTCAATATTTTTACAAACATATCATTAAACAATTTATAGTTTGCATGTTAGGGAATAGTAACATTCACCAAAGTTTCTAAACTTTAAGATAAATCTATATCCTTAAACTTTTCTCTTATTATTTAATAGTAAAGAGGCCCTTGAGCCTAATTGTAACACATTTCAGAGGCATGAAGCCACCACATCTCGTCTTAGAGATAAGCTACCATTTCCCTAGCTAGTTTTTTTTCCAATCTATCCGTAAGCATTTTTCAAGATTTGATATTAAAAAAATGAAGTTTTATTCCTATTGCATCTATTCATTTATGTTTATTTATGTATTTTATTGCATTCCTGCATAATTCTAGGTCAGTGGTATCGGAGGGGTCTACTTTCTCTCAATATTTTTTTTCCTGTACCCAATAAGGTTGGGGTATAAGTATTGAGGGCTCGATCTGGTTGAACCCTTGCAACATCAGCCTCACAAACCTCGATGGCCTCCCATGGCAGAAGAAAATAAAGGTGAGGGAGCAGGAGATCCTATCAAAATATTTATGGAGGAGACCCTTGAGAAACAAAGGAACATGATGATGGATAACTTTTCCCAAATCCTTCAATGATTACCCGCTGGCATCGCATCTTCATCCAGTAGCCACTATCGAGACACCACTCCTTTAAAGGTACAAGTAAACTTTGGCGTTCCCATATTTTAGGGAAAAATAGATGCAGCAACGGTATATAGAAGGATGAATTTGCTACAAGGATATTTTTTGTTCCATGATTTCTCCAATCGAGAAATGATTACCTTTGCACTCCTCAAAGCCACCTTGCAACTGTGAATAGCGGGATGAGGAAGAACCCTCACTTTTTTCAACTAGACACACTTGGAATTCATTTTGAGATAGAATCAAGGAACAAAATTTCCCCATGGGGAGCTATGAGGACAAGTACATATAGTAGACCACGTTGTGGCTGCAAAGGGATCAAGATGTGCATGAGATGAAAAATTTGTTCCATACCCTGCGCACAAAGTTGGTTATTAATGATTCAGAGAAACACTTGGTGCTCAATTACCATAATTGTTTGCAGAAATACATTCTAGAGGAAATGGAGTTCGTCAACATTACCTCGCTTGGTAGGGGATATAGATATGTCATCAAGTTCGAGTAGAAGACTAAGAAGAAGAAGAGAGGCTTTAGATCCACAAATTCGATGGCAGGGAAAGGCAGCCCCAAACCACAGAACAAGGGAGAAATCTAAAGCAGGGCCACTCAAGAAAACCCATTGAATAAGAAAGTGTAGAAAAACACCACAAAGCTAAACAAGGACATGGGGAAGTGGTGTGAATTCCATAAAAATAAGTGAGTATCGAGCCAAATAGTCATTGGTGGCCGAGCTGAAGGCATCTAAATTGGATGCACGTTTTTATTCTGAGTCAGAACCAGATAAATGGAATGACAAAGGGAAGAAAATAATCGATGTGTAAATGAGTTCCACCATTTCAAACACCAATATACAGAAGGAGGGACCCAAAGATCCAGAGGAGGGGGAGTGCTTCCTTCATTCCCAAATGTGGGTGAAGGGTTCTCCACTGCAATTCATTTCAAAATTGGAAGCCTAAAGAACCTCATTTTAGGAAAGGTTGTCAAGCAGATCGGCTTACCAACCATAGCACATCTGTAGTCGTATACCATTTGGTGTTTTTACCAAGGAAGATATCTTCACCTCAACTAGTAGTACTGCTTTCTCCATAGCATCAAGCCCTTCACGAATGAGCTAGTATGTGATATTGCTTAGGTTTAAGTTTCTAATGTATTATTAGGCAAAGCATACTTTTGGAAAGGAAATTTTGTGTATGATTCTAGGCCTCGTTCTATTATTATTACTTTTGGAAATAAGTTGTACAAGATACAGGAAGTATTACCACCTTCCACTATCTCTTTGATTACTAAAAAGTAATGTAGTAAGATTATTTCCCAAACAAGGAAATTTTTTTTCATTACAATTATCCCATAGGGAAAGAAGAATATTGTGGGTGAAGCCTCCAAACAAATCTCCCCTGCACAGTAGCAAAAGATGGAAAAAGTCACGGAGGAATACAATGAAAATTTCTCCTCACCCAGAGCGGTTCCTCTACACTGTCACGTCAAGCACTCCATTGATCCGACCCCAGACGCATCGTTGCATAATGGGTCGATCTGTTGATGCCCTATTCTAGAAAATGATGAAATAAAAAAAGTGATTGAAGATTTTTTGGATAAATCACACATCATGCAAAGATCTTCACCCTGTGGGAGCCCAATCATGTTGGTACAGAAGAAGGACGATAGTTTGAGACTCTATATTTAATATCGGGTGTTCAACAAGATCATAGTGCGGAATAGGTAACCAATCCCACAGATCAATGAAATCCTAGACCAAATCAAGGGGGCCATATATCTCAAAAATATCGACTTGAATTATGGGTATCACCAGGTATTAATCAAAACCTCTGATGTGTGGAAGATTTCCTTCAATCCCAAGGAGGGCCTCTTCGAATGGCTAGTCATGCATTTCAGTTTGGCGAATGCTCTAGAAACCTCCATGGGGCTAATGGATGAAATATTATGGCCATTCACCAACTCAATTGTGGTGGTGCACTTGGATGACATCCCAACATTCAACCAGAATTTGGAAGAGAACCTCCACCACATCAAATAGGTCCTACAAACACTACATAAACACAAGTTTTGTGCCAATTTGGGGAAGTATAGTTTTGGCGTGATCCAGGTTCAGTATATAGGATACATTACTGATGGGCGAGGGATGCATGTGGATACAACGAAGATCCAATTCATTCAGGATTTACCAACCCTAACCACTCTAAAAAAGATCCAAAACTTTCTGGCTCTTGCCAATTTCTACTGTAGGTTCATGTTAGGATTCTCTCATATCACTTGTCCGTTGAGTCAAATTAGCAATGAAGGATTGAACGCAAAATTATTTTGGTCTAAATTTCAACAAAAGGCATTTCTAGAGTTGAAGCATCATGTCTACTATGGACCAGTGCTGACATTACCAGAATTACAATAACCACTTGAGATTGAGACAGATGCCTCTGAATACTCTATTGGGGTAGTGCTTACTCACAGGGTCATCTAGTTGAATATAAAAGGAAGAAACTTTCTGACACAGTCTGGAAGTACCCCACTTATCAAAAATATATGTATTCCATTATGCAGGCTTGTCGACAATGGAATCGTTACATTTTGGGGAAGGAAACGGTCATCCACATAGACCACTGACCCCTACAATTCATACAAATAGAAGGGAAGTTGTAAAACAATTTCCATCACAAGTGTTCCACATACATGCAAAAGTTTAGTTTGAACATCAAGTACAAGAAGGGCAACACCAATAATGTTGCAGACTTCCTCAGTTGACCACCGATCATGGTGCTAACCACTATGCTCAACTCTTGTGGCCACGAGACTTCTGATTGGCCACTTCTCTACAAAATAAATTGAGAATTCAGCCACACATATAAGACACTCTTGGAAGGTAAGAAATTTCGAAGTTTTCACCTCCGTGATCCACTATTATGTCACATGGGACACCTTGTGTTCCTTCAAGCTAGTATGCTGAGATGTTTTGGGAAGTGCATTACAGTCGGGTCACTACGCATTTTAGGGTCGAGAAAACTATGGCACTACTACAGAAGTATTTCTATTGGCCGAAAATTCAACAATATTTCACAAAGTACATCAGATCCTACACTACCTATGTGATTTCCAAAATTAACCATCAAGAAGAAAGGTCTCTGTACTCCACTTCCTACCCCTAATCAACCTTTGGAATCCATCTCCATGGATTACATGTTGGGCCTCTCTTCTACTAAGCATGGAAACAACTGTATTTTTTTGGTCGTCGATAGATTCTCGAAGATGGCCATATGGCAGCCTGCAAGAAGAATATCACAATAGCAGCCACTCCTAAACTCTTCTTTGAATGAGTGTGTCTACACTTTTTGATCCCATAGTTTATCATCTCATATCTGGATGGAAGGTTCCTCAGTACGTTATGGTCTAGGATCTAGTCGATGTTTCACACCAAGCTAACAAAGTTCACAACTTTCCATCCCCAAACCGATGGATAGACAAAAGTCGTCAACATGATAATCGTACACATTTTGCGCATGTACAATTTAAAGCATCCACACAAATGGGATGAGAGCCTCCCCTATTTACAATACCACTATAACCAGACTCTCTAAATCTCAACCAGCCACAGCCCCTTTTAGGTGGGCTTGGGGTGCCAGCCACTATGTTCCATTGACATAGCCATGCCATTTATGAGTACTCAGTAAAATTCGTATCATGTGTGTTCTGAAGCTAGAAAGGTGAAAAAATTCATTTATTGAATTCAACACATTTTCCGACAAGTTCATGAAATATTTTATAGGGTCATTGGTAACAGTACAAGCAGCGGCATGATCAACATTGGTTAACAAACAACCTCCTCTAGACCCCACCACAAGTGACGCACACTCCTATATGGTCCATATAACACCACTAAGGTCATGGGATATGATAATTTTGAGCTTAGCATTCCCCTAATCGTTGGCCTGCACCTAATGTTCAACGTGGATTGCTTTCATCCATAGTTTCCACCATTACAAAACACATCCTACATTTTAGAGCAACTCACCTCAACAGAGTTAAATCTAGAGTGCATGGAACATGCTGCAACCGATCAGATCATGGACACACAGCTTAAAATCACTCACCAACAAAAGATCCAATTGTACCAAGTTGTCAAGGTTTGCCAACTCCTTCACTAGGGAAAGTGGTTCACCAACGACTAGGTTCAACATAAATTTCCCCAACTAATGGAGGCTTTGCACACAATCGATACAATTACTTCCTAAGGGGGCATGAATGATCTAGGTGGATATTGGTGGCCACATGCCTATTCCACCTAGTCAGTTTCATCAATTTCCTTATTTACTATTTTTAGTATTTTTTGGAGTGTTTAAATTCTAACGCCATTTTGAGGCCCTAAATGGCATTTTTTGGACATGATTGATCTAGCAATTTGTAAAAAATCACGACATTATTTGTAATCCTCAAAGAGAGATTTCAAATGAGGTATCATACGTGCCAAACAGAGATAATATGACCAAGTTACGACCTCGATAAGTTCGTTTCCAAACTAACCCCAATGGGGCCCATAAACTCTTGGTGTTAGATCTCCTTGGGCTATGGTTTTCGTTGTTTGTGGTTTTCGCTTACTTTTCAATAATAAAAAGGCCCTTGAGCCTCATTATAATAGATTTTAGATGCATGCAGCCACCACATCTCTTCTAAAATATAAGCTACCATCGCCCGACCTAGTTTATTTTCCAGTCTATCTATAAGCATTTTCTAGTATTTCATACTAATGAAATGAAGTGCTATTCCTGCTGCATGTCTATTTTTATCTTTACTTATATATTTTATTGCATTAGTACATAAGTCTGTATTAGTAGTATCAAAGTGGTTTTCTCTTTCTCGATATTTCTTTGCATGTCCCTAACAAGGTAGGGGTACAAGGAGTTAGGGCTTGATCTAGCTGAACCTTTGCAATATCAACCTTTCAAACCCTAATGAGCTCCCATGGTAAAGAAAAGAAGGACAAGGGATCAAGAGATCCTATCAAAATATTCCTCGAGGATGCCCTGTAGAAACGAAGGAATGCGATGATGGATAAATTTCAAACTATCCTTCAAAAGCTACCCATCGGCGGCGAATCTTCATCCAACAACAACTCTGGAGGTGCCACTCCTTTCAAGGTATAAGTAAACTTTGACATTCCCATATTTGAGGGCCAAATAGATGTAGATGTCGTATATAGATGGTTGAATTTTATAGAAGGGTATTTTTCAATCCATGATTTCTCCTAACGAGAAAATATTAGCTTTGCACTCCTTAAAGTCACCCCCCATGTCAAATATTGGTGGGAAACCTACAGTGAATGGAGGGATGAGGAAGAACCCTCACTTTTTTCAGCCGCACCGACATGGAATTTGTTTCGAGATGGCATCAAGAAATAATATTACCTAATGGGGAGCTATGAGGAAAAGTACATCTAATGGAATAAGCTCCATCCAATCAGATCATGGACAGACAACTTAAAGGAAATATCCATCAAAAGATCTAGTTGTATCAAGTTAACAAATCTGGCCAACTCCTTCACTAGGGAAAGTTTTTCACCATAGACCAGGTTCAACAGAAATTGCCCCACCTCATGGAGGCTCTTCACGTAATGGGGACCACCTAAGGGGGGAGGAATTATTCAGGTGGATATTGGTGGCCAACCACCTATTTCACATAGTCGGTTTCATCAGTTTTCTTATTTCCAACTTTTAGAAATTTTGCGGGTCAGGAACTTATGGGGTCATTTTGAGACCCTAAACAACATTTTTTTGGACATGATTGATCCATATATTTGAAAAAATTCACAACATAATTTGTATTCCTCAAAGATATCTTTCCAATGAGGTATCATATGTGCCAAATAGAGATAATATGACCAAGTAACGACCTTAGCATGTTGGATGCGCAACTAACCCCAACGTGGCCCATAAACTCTTGGTGTTACATCTCCTTGGGTTAGATTTTTGGTTGTTTATGGTTTTCTCTTATTCTTCAATAATAAAAAGGCCCTTGAGCTTCATTCCAACATATTTCAGACCAATTATAGCCTGGCATTTTTTAGGTATCCATTCTGTCTCCCTTGACCTCAATAATTGAGCACTTTTCCCATTCATTTCAATGGCTGCTATTGTGATATTTATTTGTAAGTTCATTTGTTGGAGATAATTTATCTTTTTCATGAGTTATGTTTCCTCCTATAGGTATAACAGTTTTTGAACAATTCTCTTCATCATTCACCGATATCATGGCACCCAAGAGAGATGATTCAAAGGAAACCACACATAGTATTACCGGGGAGCTAGTTGAGATTATGCTAGTAAACTTCCTAGTTTATTCAGTTACTCAACTATTCTTAGAAAAGAAATAATATATCACAAGGAAAAATGTGAATGAATAATTTTCAGCAAGAAGCTTCAAAGTATATCTCGAACACCGACAGGTATATATAAATGTTCAACTGTCAGGACTACATAAGGTTGAAAGAAAATATTTGACTTTCCCATGTGAAAATGTTTTCAGTTGGATAATTTCACATATAGATATAAAGACTATGACTCTGAAATGTGCTAGTGGAGAAAGGCTCTTCTTTTTTGGCAACAAATTACATTCTCATGTATCATTTTCCAGAGGCAGAATCACTAATGGATTCTTACTCTTATGCTACCACAAACTACTTGAGTACAAAAGAAATTGTTAAAATATGGGTTAAATATCCACCAAAGGTCTCTCAGACACCCACCAATGCCTACAAGAAAAAATCTCTCAGGAGAGCCTATAAGCTCTTGATAGTTCTATGTTGTAGAATCTATGGTAGATAGAGCACTGAGACCTTCCCTGAAGGGTGGGAATTATTACTAAGCCTGGCTGTGAATGAAGGGAAACAATTCAACTGGTCAGATTTGTTAGCTCAATAGTTTTGTGTCCAAAGGGAAAGAGAGATATATTTGACATGTCTTCCTACTTACTAGATGCAATTTTCACTCACAATTCATTTCCCAACATGAATTGGAATTGGACACCACGAGACCTTGAAGTGAAAATCTACTGGGGAATGATTTTGGATTGCAACCATATAGGAGTAATGGAAAAGATAAATGGTGACTTCCTCCTCCGATTATGAAATTTTATTTTCAAGGAAGAGACACCTTGCACGTCATGTGGGGCAATGGAAGAAATTTTGAAGATAGAAAATTGGTTTTCCTCACCAGATGGCACTTTCATCAAAGTGTTCAGCACAAAGAAGTTGCCACATATTTTACCGAGGTATGCCAACGATAAGTAAATCATGAAAGAAGTTGCATATCATCTCTTCACAGTCTTGGAAACATCTTTTCATAGGAAGAAGAATGTACATTGGCTAAATGTTCCTATGCAAATTGGATTTTACGAGATCAAGAACCTAAAAGTGGTGGACACTGAAGGAAAGGTGATATAAAAATTTGCATTCGATACTCTAAAATTAAATAATTGAGATCCCCATAATGTTTGCAGATATAACTTAGTGATGATTCATTTCTAGTGGCTAAGTGGTACATTCTACAATGTGCAGGAGGAACCATAGAAGAATAGTTATAATACCTCCATGTCCCGAAAGCTGGTTAGTTTCATAGGAACTTCACAAGTGACTCCATAGAAAGAGGTCACTACAGAATCATTACCAGTGAAATGGCGTAACCTAGTGCCCAGGAAAGGTAAGTGGAAGCTTGTAGGTAGACCAGGGGGAGAGTGAAGCCGCAAGCCGAAATTGGACTTGATCTTTCTCAGAGGTGCCTTGGCAGTAGATTCAAGGAAATAATAGAGGATACAGGAAGAAGAACATAAGAATAGATAAAAACAAGATCAGAGGATATTGGAGGGAGAAAAGTAGAAGAAAGAAGAAGAATAGTACACATGGATGTAAGCCAAGGAGAAAGAGAAAAATGTGCTACCAGGGGAGGAGAGATAATGGTTGAAGGAGAAGAAGGTCATGCAAGAGATTGAGGATTTAATTTTGATCCAAGACATGGAGTTGGAATCGGTGCCACAAAACCAAGATTTCAACTTGATTCCAAGAACACGACAATTCACCATTCAGTCTCCAACTCCTCCAGCAGAGAAAGCTCTAAGCAAGGGAGAAGAAATTTTTCATCTTGATGAGGGTATGTATATGGACACATACAATATCACTTATGTAAATATTTAGAAAAATATTGTGCAAGAAAGGAAGAATCATTTTCTATATGACCTTTCATCTCCTACATTTATAATATAAAGGGTGATCATGGCACATACCAAAAGGAATCTCAATGACATTGTTGCAACCAATGTGTCCTTCGCAGGTGTAGCCAATTCAAACACTAAGAATTTGATGAAAAAGAACAAAGATTTGGGCAACAAATTTTAGGCTAATAGGGAAGAGGTTGAACAACTCCAAGAAGAGGCTGAATCTTTATGAGTAGCTTTTTACCATGCATAAGAAACATTTCCGCTTTCACAACTTGCAGCTGAAGTGTAAATATCATGTTAAAATCTTAAGGTTTTACAAGAAACCATTTCTACTATGCATGAATGGTCAATGTGATACAAAGGGGCACCACTTGAATTGGGAATCAAGACAATGAAAGAGGAAGAGTTGGAAAATCAAAGGTTCATATGCTCATCCAAAATAAGAAACAACTCACCTCATTCATTTCCAACATTCAAGCCTCATATGAAAAATTGTATATTAGCATGGATTTCTTGGTGAAATCGCATAGGATCCCATAAATTAGCTCACTCACTGGTTCCAAACTCAATAATTAGGTCAAGAAAAATACTGAATAATACTCAGAGTAGTGTAGATAGATCACCAACGGGGAAGATCTTCAAGTGAATAGGAAAAACATGCAGAAGTATATTGGTGATCTTTTCCAAATCAACAGAATGTTTCTCTTTCTAAATGTGGAAGTACAAGCTAGTTCCAAATTATTGTACCTGCATACCATGGAGGCTATATTCCACTTCCATGCTAATGCTATCACATAGTTTCAGGGACTCATCACGTAGTACAATTCTTGGCATGGTTATGTGATCGAGAAACAAGTGGAATTTGTTGAGGTAGATTTTCCCCAAACTCAAGCTCAATGTATTTTGTATTTTTAGGCTTTCTAGTTGGCTCTATCCAATTTTGTCATATATGGGTACAAGTATATTGTAATATTATTTTTTAAATAATTTGTAAGTGAAATTAATTGTCAGTTCTAGAATTCAAAGAGTCATTATATAATGAAGTTTAAGATTCATTTGTAAAGAATTTGAAGAGTCATGGGGGAGTCCAAGAGTCACGAAGGTAAAGAGTCACCCATTTGTTTATAAAAATATCCTCATAACCCACATAAAGGGATTTTTGGATCCAATATTTTTTCTAGAATTAGGCTTAGAATGAGGAGCTTGGGAGTTTGTTGAGAGTCTTGGCTTCTCCGTAGCATAGAGGTAGTATCCTTCTTTGGAGAAGCAAGTGTAGACTTCATGTTCTACTATTGGGGCAAGTGGTTCATCAATGGTATATGTATGATTGGAACTTTCACTTTGGTAAAATCTTAGAGCCTACACATTTTCATTTATATGTTTTGAATTTAGTAATACTATTATTTATGTATTTTCAATATATGTTATTTCACTTATGATTATGTTTATGAACTAATTATTTTGCATTAGTATGAATCTTGTTGAATTTGTGTTGGTGTATATTTCCATCATTGTTAACTTGTGAACTATTTTGCATATTAGCTCGTGATGCTTTTATGTGCATGTGTTCCTTTCAAGATTCATACTATTATATTCTTGTAAAGGGCTCACTCACTTTACCCTGATGTGTGATAACCTTCAGGAATTGCACTTGAATTTCTGCATAGTCACACACTTGTTCCCACCAAAGTCACTATTGGGTGCCACTTTTTCACAATTTTCCTACATTTTATTCCCCTATTTTTCCTCATGACTGTAACCAATGGGACTATAGTTGCCTCTTTTTCCTACCTTTATATCTTAACTTGTGTTGTTTCACCTTATTTTCATTACTTTTTCATTTCATCAATTATTATGATATATCGTGCCTTTTTTATGACTAATTGAGGATGAATACTTGGAGAATATCTATGGTATTTGTGTTGCCTTTCCAGATTTCTTTTGTAGCACAAAATATCTTGAGAACAAGGCATAAAGGAGTATTTAAGGGTGTGTTGTTACAGTGATATTTTTACACCGTGATGTTGTTACACCTTGTTGTTACAGACCCGCTGGAAAAATGTTGTTACAGTTGTACCACTGACTAGATCTCGTCAACTTCTGTTGCTGACCTGTCCTCTAGCTATTATGCTACAATTTTGATTTATCATGATAAATGTAGAAGTTATTAAGTATTGTATTTTTGGATAACAGCCTCTAGGAGGTTTTGGTTGTAATCTATAATTTTCTAGTCAGACTTTTATTAAGAAGTGGTTATAACCATATGTATTCTATTTTGATCAGCACGAGAATCATAAGATTCTCATGACTGATCTATCCCTTGTTTTTCTGAGATGTAACACTATATAGTTCTCGTCCCTTGAGGTCAAAAGGTTAATCAGAGAATAGCATTACTTTCGCTTTGTAATTTTTCTCATATTAATATAGATTATCGTGTTATTGTTGTTCCATGCGTTATTCGATTTAGTTTCCATTAAGTTATTTCTCTACCTGTGGCCTACTAGGGAGGAAGGGCCCTCCTCTTTAGTAATGATTGTAGTGATTAAGGTAGTTGTGTATATGTTCTTGTATTTTGTTTATGTATCAATAGAATTGTTGTTGTTGTTGTTGTTGTTTCAGCTGTGAATATATCTGCTTCAATTTCAATAGTTTGTATGTTGTTACAAATATGAGATTAGAGATACCAATTGGATAACTATTGTGTGGCACGCTAGAAAAGATTAATTGAGGTTTTATTACAGTCTTGTAGATCATTTTATTTCTACATGAGTGATTTACTTCCAGCATTTACTTCAACAACGCTTTCATTTATTTTGGTTTTCTTCTCATTGGGTGTATCGGCATAGACAACGCAGATGTCATTGAAATAAAAGACGTCCCTGGATTGATAATTTATGTGTACTGTTTTAGTCATTTAATAGTGATTAATACCGCCCAACAGTCACCATACACCACTCTATGTTTTATTGCAGCCAAGGCACATGATTAAAACCAACTTATTTGGAGAACAACGTATTCTCGATGGCACTCCTACACCAAATGGTGTGAGGTATAAATTGGGCTTCATATCAGGGATATCCCTTAAATGTTGGAGGGTTTTGAGTCAAGAATGTGATTATTTTTAAAGGTAACCTTAATTCTTTACATTAATTATCAACCCAGGGCAAGTCTTGTTATTTCAAGAGTGTAAGAAAAATATATGCAAGTGACATTAGAGGATAACTACTCTAGATCATTGTAAGAAAGATTTTCTAATTCTCGAAGTTCAATCGAACCAACTTGAAAGTGAATTATGAGATAATTTAGAGCAATAAAATGATAAAATTTTGTTCTAAGCTTATGCAGACATATATACTCAAGACTGAAATAAAGAATAGATTGCAATTGAACAACATGCTTTGATGAATTGAATAACTACATTAACGAATTGAACAACAATCAATCATTCTAAATTTTACAATGGAATTATCTATTAATCAAATAATATCATCATTCAAAATTAAACATCAAACGAAACGTGCACAACTATGATGAAAAGATTCAAGATTAACTATACGCATAATTGAAGAGCAATCCTAATGAATTGAACAACAATAAATTATTCTACATTTTGCAATGGAATTATCTATTCATGAACTAATAGCATCATTTAGAATTAAACATCAAACCAAACGTTCATCACTATGATGAAAGGATAAAGAATTAACTATATGCAAAATTGAACAGCAACCACGCTGAAAGTAGTCTAACGAATGTAAAAGTATCAACTCTTGATAAAAGAACATGAATGATAAATCTAGTCTAGTGAAAGGGAATTTATAGCATCTCACTACTGTGATTGAACAATTAAATGATGATTCCACTAAACGAAAAGGATAACTGAAAATGCAGGTTCCGTAAATAAACCTATAGCACAGAATATCAGGAGAACCCCTAGGGCTGATCCCAACGCCTCTAGAAGTCTTCTACTAAGGAATACTCAGAATTTTTTTATACTAAAAATGCCAATTTATTCATTAATCAACATAGAAACACATTAACATGAGCTTGATGATTATGTCTGAATATGTTTATTATAGGAAAATTATCATACATGAACTCTCCTCCCGTCCCTTTCACGTGTATCCTTTTATAGCTTAAAGGCGAAATAAAACAGAGTAACAGACCCTTCCCATTATGAGATCATGTCATTTCGTGGCTATCCACTGAACACTCCAAGAGTAGGAGTGCCTCTACATCTTCCACCGATTCATAGGAGCCGATACGATTCTGTTCGCTTTCCTTGTCTATTGTCGTTTGGTCATTCTAGTCAGTAGTTTCGATGTTTCACTTCCCTATCAATAAATACGACAACCAATCACTTTTTATTTTATTAAACACTCATTTTATAAATAATTTGTTCTACCTTATTTTTCCATTATTTTCCTTTACTTTATTGCTAATATGAAGGAAAAATATATAAAATTAAATGAAAAATCATGGAAAATATAGGGATAAAATGTACCTTCTCCTTGGCCCAACATACTCCCCTGCTTACCTTTTTGCAGGTCCTCATGCAAATAGATGGTTGAGGTGTAGATGGGTTAAATAATATGCAGGATATGCTTCTTCCTTGTAAAGTCTAAAACCATGTTTATGTCTTATCTTTGCAAATTTTGAGTTTGTGTGCCCCTCTGGTAACTCACACTCATGATGATAGTCTTCAGGAGGGTACCAGATGATGAGGCCTCTGTATCTGCACCCTATCCATCTAGGACCCATGTTCAAAATTAGGTTATTGTACAGAAGAAAACAAGAAGTAGCAGCTTTAAAGTTCCTATACCCAAATGATTCTCTGTTCTTGACATTATTTTTAGAGGCTTGCCATCTCTGTTTGGTTGCTAGAAATTCTTCTTCCTAAATATCTTGGAAGTATGCCTTCTCATTATACACAATATCCTTGTGAATAGGCCCCAACATGGCTATCACTCCTTCTCGTTGCATAAAATTTTTATGTTGAATAAAAAATTGTAGGGGTTTTCTAGGTTCCCCTCTAACCCATAGGTCTAATCCATGTTCTCTTTTCTGAAAGTTATTTTAGGCTTTGGCCCATCTAGTATAATTTTTGGCAAAGGACATAAAATATTGGAACTGAATATATCCAATTAAGGGACTGGGGTTACTGTCTCTATATTCTTCTAAAAAGAAGTTGTGAAAATATAATTCACACAAAAGATGTTGGACCTGCTCATCCTGCTCATTGCAACATTAGAAAAATTCCTCAATGGTTTTAAAAGTAGTGGGCATCGCTGCCCTGAGAACTTTTATTTTCAACAATAAATATCTTTCTACTAAAAACAAAGCATAATTAGTGGTTGATGCTCTACAAGTCAATACATCTGAGTAAAGAGAACAAACGATACTTGCTTGCTTCGTAGCCTGTTCCAACTGATCTTGTCCCCTTTTCACTTTTACTCTCTCTTCCCTATGCCGAGAAAAGGTTTCATCTTTAGTTGCAGACAAGTTTGGAATTTTTTTGAGTAATTCCTTATATTCTTGCAAAGGCACTACTTCCTTCTTGCAATGGGCTAATTCATGTTGAACATGAGTTAATTTATTGGGAAGATTTTGATTTGCAACTTTTTCTACCAAAGGAGTGTATGCAGGTGTTTCCTCCATTTGAATTTGTGTGTCTTCTGTGAGTATCAAATCAATTTGAACAAAGATTTCAGTAGTATATATTTCTTGGTTGTCAAAATCTGTTTGGGTATCTTTATCTACTACAAGTATCGATTCAGTTTTCATAGAGACTTTGACAATATTTATTAAATAGGTATGTACAGAAATTTCTACAGTATCTACCGTTTGGGTAACAAAATCTGTTTGGGTTCCCATGGTAGCTAATTCCTTCTTAGGCTTCCAAGCCTTTTCTGCTTCTTTCAACCATTTACTTAGTTTTTTTTTACTATTTTCCTTAATTTTATGCATCTCCTGCTCATTTTTCTCAATTTTACTTTAGCTATTTTTTTTCTGGAGGGGTTTTGGCAGGAGAAGGAATAGTAATGGCTTCGGGTTCAGGAATGATTATGCCCATTCTAATGTTTTCAGAAATGATGTTTTCTTCAGGCATCCAAGAGGTTCTTTCAGCATTGACGTCCTGACTGGGTGGACAAATATTTTCTTTAGACGTCAGGGTAATTGTCTCAATGCTCGTGTCTTGTTCTAATAGAACAATATCCCCTGAATGGTTTCCAGACTCAAATATTCTCTCTATCTGGTCTTGCCTACTCACCCATTCATTATTAGAGGGAGATAAAACCCTCAAATCCTGCAATTCATCATTGGAAGGTAGGATTACAATATGGATAGGGCTGCTAGTAGAGGCATACTGGTTCATATGGTTGCTCTTTTCCTCGGATTGTTCAAATGGGTTCCCAATTTCACATCATGTTCTCATTTCCTCTAGTACTTGAGCCATTTCTTCCTCATAATATTGTAAAGACATTTTTTTTAGGGCTCAGAGGTGGTGTATGGGATGGTCCCTCCTCATTAGGAATATAGAGGTTCTTTTCCATAGTTGCAACCTTTCAGACCGTCTCTGTTTTCCTAATTTTGTGGTCAAAACATGGGTTCTCTTCCCTCTTTCTCTCCTCAGTATGGCTATTCTAAGGAGTTCAATCTTTGTTCTGTTAGGGTTTCTTCAGGGGGAGGCAAGGCAGGATTAACAAAGATGCCTCATGTTATCTGATGTTTGTTTAACTCATGAATGATGATAAATTTAATCATGCCATGGTGAATGACAAGTTCTTGGGGATTTTTATCTCTTCTAATTCGAACAACAGTATTATGCAATACAAAATTTAGGAAAAAGGGAAAATTAACTAAAATTCTTCGCTTGAGAACAACTAATAGTTTTAGTTGATGGGACTTTACCATACCCTAGCGTTCATCTCATGTGATATATCTATAGATGAGGACTACCAATTCTTTCCAAGGCTGCTACAAGGATGCAGGATTAATACCTTTCCCTTTTCATTCTAGTGGCTCACCTGGGTCCTGACACATTGAAATTTCTTCTTGTAGAAGGAAATGTTTATCAGTCTATCTTCCCCCTTCTATTTGAAGTTTAGAGACGTCAGCTATGATTTGTTCGAAGACTCGTATGATTCTTCCTTTGACTATGGCATGCCCTTCTTGCAGATTTCGCAAGAATTCAATTGTTGTCTCTGTATTAAAACCTTGTAGTCTGTGTAGATATGGAATCTAGCTAGCTTGCAGGAGAACAGTGCGAGCTAATTCTTAGGCTTGAAAATTTGTGGGTTCATTGTGGAGAGAATTTCCACCCATGGATATCGTGTTATGAGAACTAGTTTCTTCTTCTGTATGCGTTTCTTTCAGCTCTGTTGGTTAAAACATCATAAACATTGCATGTTGTTTTTTTTTTTTAAATGCAACTTCATGACATAAATGCAATGATTCTTTAGTCCAATTAGCATATCCTAAGGAATTCATATGGTTAATTCACATTCTTATTCATTATTAATATTCATACCCCCTACAATGAGAGAAGGGCGTCCATGGCCTTAAAGCTCAAGAGTAGAGGAAAGATGGTAAAATCGTGAATGCACACAAAGTAAAGGTCATAAGTTGGTAATAAAAAAAAATGTATGAGAGAATGGTTTCCATGGCCTTGAAGCTCAAAAAAAAGAGGAAATATGGTAATAATCATGAATGCACATGAAGCAAAGGTCAGAAGTTGGTAATCATCACAACTTTACATCAGGTGGAAATGACTGAAGAAGGGGAGAAAAGTGCAGCAACAATTATTATGAATGGATGTCCTACTTTGACGACATAGTATAATATAAGCATGATAGGTGACAGATTATGATTGATGTTTTCATCCCTTAATTCAACGTCAAAAGATAATTCACTCATAGTTAGTTATGCAGGTAGGTATTGATAACACTTATTTAAGCAGTGTAGTTATTTCAAGAATTGATCAATAAGAAATAGGGAATATAAAAGTAATTGGACATTTTTAGAAGAATACTTCAATACCATAGGCAGAGCCACTGCATCCAGAAGGCATTCGTAGCCTCAACAAGGATCCTATTTTAACCCGAAAATGAGCTAAGATCATATCTTTAAAAGTAGACATTTTGTTTTATGGAGAGACCACTGTGCTAGTATGGTGGCCAGATAGTCATAGTGCCATTCACAGGGATTGTAATAGAGTGATTAGGATAGCTTATGATGAGATCCCCCATCCTTCAAAAAGTTTTAGTTGTCGATAATGTCACTACCCTAGTGTGTTGGCCATTGTCGTAATGTCACCTATTAAACCCTTATGATCATGGTAGGTTGGCTCGTGATGAGACCCCCTATTCCCTCTTAAAAAATTTCACATAGATATAATATTTTTATTTTTATTTATAAATGGAGGGAGGCTCATTAACACCTGAAGAGTTAGGGATGGTGTACAAGTAAAAGGAATGCTAATGAAATTACTACTCTCATTCCTATATCCTCATGTCAAGGATAATTATCACTTGAGAGTGTAGATTTGTTTTGCAGGTGTAGACTTGGGTGTATCAACCTTCTCTAAAGGTCATGTCTCCATGATCACTAGCTCCAATTTCTCTTCCACTGAAGGTGACGGGATATCTCTAGGTTTAGGAGTCCTTTTACGAGTAACGACATCTACGTCAAAACCACCAATGAACAGAAAACATGACCAGTCTCTGCATAATATATTTAACTCTTATAATACCATCAAATTTATCAAACCATGATGAAAGGGTGATGTTTCATTTCCTTATTTTTTAACTTGGACCTTATCTGACATCTTAGTTAATATTCTTTATAAGTAAAAAGGTAACTCAAGAGACCTCTTACCAAAAAAGTGTATCAGATGCCTAAGGTGGTAAAAATAGACCATGTGATATCTCCCTTCACAAGTGAAGTACTTCTGAATAATTAGTAGCAACTTTTAGAAGTTTTCTTTCATGTAGCTCCTTGGGATGACATTTGTGAGATGAATCTCATTGTTCTCTGGCTTGATAAAGTATTTACAGTCATGCATGGTGAACTTGAAAACTTTGAGCCATTGTTCTCCTCCTCTAGGGATTCTTGCTACTGCTACAATGGTCTTTGGTGTTACTGTGAGGCTTAACATCTCCACATTTGAATTTTTCCCATTGAAAATGATAGAAAACTCGTTAGAAACCAGCACATGTCACGCTTGCAATTTTTGACAGAACTGCAAACACCCTGTTCTTCTGAAAATTTCTAAGGAAGTTGTGTCTTCATTCAATAAATTCATGTCTGATGGCTCATATATAAGTTAGTGGTCACCTTGGTTGGTATTCCTCTTTGCATCCATGGTTATTTCATACCTTATCTACCTCGCTTGATTAGTGACACCTGTAACTTTTGAAAATGATATAAACCAGCTTTTATTGATGAAAGAGATCCCCAAAACTTAGTAGCATGCAAAGATGAAGCAGAGAATGAAAAAAGACTCAATTGGTTAATGTTTTAAATTTTCTATGATAGCTCATGGCTTAATCATGACTCATCTATGTTAGAAATAGTAATAATGAGCTCATCCATGACCTTTGTACCTTGATTTTAACCCTAACTGACTCGAATGACATCCACCCTAACACTTGTAATCATTGACTGGAACCTTGCATCCAATTTTAAAATATAGACATAAAAACCTATTTTGGTAGCATAGTTAGTTCATTTAATGGCATTTTCACTATGAAACTATGAGCATTTTCGTAGCGAAAACTGCCTTTTTACAGTGTAAATCACTATGAAAACAAGAAAACAGGCTAAAGTGACCTTTTTGAATTCAAAAGCTTAGGAAATTAAATATGTCATCAAATGATGACTAATGGGACATGATATGACTTGAATGGTGGTGGCTTTGGACCTTAGGATAAGTTAATATGAAAAATTTAAATATTTCGTTTACCAACTTGTGACAAATGAACTCTATGACCATACCTTTGACAAATGAACTTCTAAGACTATGCCAAATGATGTTTCACTTTTTCTAAGTGATAATAGTGGCTCCACTTGGAATGGTGTGCCCCTGTGGTACACCAAATAACCTCTAGTTCTAGTGCTATCCATCTTCTTGAAAACAAAAAATTTGAAATTTGCCAAGCTTTCCTTCAAACTCTAATGGCCTTCACCTTGGGCTCAATCTTGATGATCAACTTATCTTTACTAACAGAAAAACATATAAAATGGAATATGTACAATGGAATGGAATATCAATAGAACTTAAGAGGAATGGTGCTTCAAAAACCTTCCATTGACAGGCCCTCCAGCAGAAGGTTGTCCATCCATCTCCTGCAATATGTAAGTGTTGTTTCCATGAAATGTAGGCACTACAAATGGACCTTTCCAGATATTCTCAAACTTACCATGTTTCCCCTTTTCTTCAATCTTGGCCTCCCACTTCAATACAGCATCTTGAATCTAAAAATTTTCCACTTTGACCTTCATGTCAAAAGTCTTCTTAATTTTGATTTGAGATTGTTGATTGATTTTGTAGACTTCCTCCCTTTTTCCTGCAATGTTATCAACTGATTTATCTTCCTCTAAATTGCATTTGGCTCCTCCTATAATCCTTGTATCATCTTCATGACAGGAACTCCCAAGGATGTAGAAAAAATGGCTTCAGCCCCATATAACAACTCATAAGGTGAAGTTCCAATTGACCTTTTTGTGCACACTCTATCGACCCATAGAGCATACTTCAAGTTCAAATGCCATGACTTATTATTTTCCTCTAGTACCTTCTTACTAATCTTCACAATGGTTTTGTTAGAAGATTCAGCAAGATAATTACCTTGTGGATAGTATGCAGTAGAGTGTCCAAGTGTAATGTGATATTGATGAAAAAAACTGATCAGCCTCTTGGATTTGAATGCCTCCACATTTTTAGTGGTGATCTTCATACGATAACCAAACCTAGACAATATGTTATTCTCCAAAAATTAAATGATAGCTAAATCATTTTCTTTCCTATTTGGGATTGCTTCAATCCACTTGGTGAAATAATCAGTTGTTGTCAGGATCCAGCGATGTTTACCTAAATATGATGGATGAATCTCACCAATAAAATCTAACCCCCATTGCTAGAATGGTGCCTCAAATAGATAGGCATTGAGGGTGTTAAGACTAGAAAATTGTACAGCAGAAGATGACAATAATTATTGTCAATCCAAATGATTTACAAGGCTGGAAGACAATACAAGATCCAGAAAGTATTTTAAAATCTCAAAGGTTTAAGTAAAATAAAATTTGAAGTAGCCTTAAATGTTGATTGCGTGCATTATCCTTCGAGAAGAGCGCCTTATGCATTCCTTTTGGCCCGATAAGCGCACATTCCTGAGAGTGGCAAAATTTCACTATCCGGGACAATATAAAGCAAAAGACAAGTTACTCCTTACTTAAAGCCACCTAAGCACAGCCACCAATGCCTCCTTAGACACTATGTGAGCACATAATGGAATATTTAAAGCACACAAAGGAATCATACCTCTCCCTTGGGTCACCATCCACAATGTAGCAAGGGAGGGAAGGAGGGTTTGAAATCCCCTATATAAAGCCACCATGAGATGAATAATGGGTGATCACATTGTTATGCTGGCCAGAATTGCCAAAGCAATACCAGAAGTGTGTGACCCAGAGCTGTAGACAGAAGGGACTCACACTCTACTTTGTGGAGAGGCAAGCTTGGATTGAACAACATCCTTGCATCGAGACCTAGAACCATTGTCTAGGGGCCCTTTGGCAAGAGGTTTAAGTATTCTTCTCCTTAATATGAGCATTCAATAAGAGGGGCCTAGAGCCACCCTTTGCATTATTGTGTCTTTTAACTCGTTTAGAGCTTCTATTTATTTATGTTTAGTTTAGTTTAGTATTTAGATTACATTTGCATGATTATTTTTATAGATAGTATGCTCAGTTACTCCACTTCATTCTGCCTATTACTGACAGTTCAAAGGGTTAAACCATGCCCCTTAAACTGGTGTTATTTCATACATACGTGCACCAAACACACCTCGCCAGGCATACGATCACTGCCAGAGCACAACGCTCTTCCACATCTGTAACTGAAGAAATGTTGATGTAGCCCTTCGTAAGAGGTGCCCCACCACAATTCCTCCTCTGTAATCCATCCAAGTACACTCTCCCACACCCTAAGGCAGTAACACAGTCGCAAAATAGATATCCATCTCAGTATGGATGATTAGGTTGGTACCATGCAACACAAACATGTTGCGCCTCCTGCACCAGTGCTGAATAATATACCGTAGTAATCAGTCTTGTGACCAAAGAAACTCATTCTCACCAAAATTCAAAAGGCCCCATAATGTAAACTAATGAAGCACTCCTCTCAGGCCAGTCCCACTCCTTCCACACTAACCTATCATCAACACAGGTACCCATCAGTACAGAGAAAAAACAAAAAAAGAGGAAAAAACCCAAATAATTTTGTCACCTCGGCCTTTGTGTGTTTGTCACTCAGACAGATGCACTTAGCACGTGCCTTTATTTTACATAGGCGTTCCTATGGCACGCTAAAATTGAGGAATAGGGTGCCCTCGCGTGCTTGTCCCTCAAATTTACATGCAAATAAAGCACACTTTTGCCTAGATCACCCATGCAATCTAGGGTAAAAGTCACCCAGAATCCGTACAAACCTAATCTGTACGGACCCCAACACCATAAAACAGTAAAAAATGAAAATGCAAGATGTCATGGAAGTTACCTGGGCATAGTATCGCTAGTCCCTAGTACACAGGCTGACCATAATGGCAAGAAATGCTACACAAATTCCTCTGACCTCTCAAAACTCGACAAGTAAAAATGAATTGAATTAGGGCCATATTCACCTATTTATCATTGTTTTCAAAAACTTCATCGGACCATAATGAGAGATCATAATTTACATTCTAAGAACCATAAGTTGCACCATCATCAGTACCCCATGATGAACAGAAGGGATGCCACACATTCGCTTTCTAGAAAAAATAATTTTTCAGTGCCGACAAGTATGCCCTCTCTCATCTTCCTTTTTAAATATCATGAATTTCAATAATATTTGATAAAAAGAACATTCTTTCACTTGAGGTAGTTTTTTTTGCAGGAAAATCCCGCAAACCATCCAAAACATTATCTCTTGAAAGTTCCAAAGTAGGTATCATTCTACCCACAACATGATAGAGTCCCAGAGAAATTTGCATATCCTAACATAATTTCTTCATCACAAATAAACCATAGGGTCCTCATATCCGATCATGTTTATCATCACCACATCCTGCACATGATAAACATCTGTGTTAGTCAGTAGAGCCTCCCCTCCATGGTGCCCATCACCCACAATAGACCATAAATGACAACATAAGTGATGTCATGGCCATACCGCTTCAGCCCGGGAAGCACCTCATGTGTATCCATTCATCATACATAAGGTCAAGTTTACCATACAAGCTGAAACACTCTTCTCGTATGACCCAGTTCCCGTGCGGCCCACCATACCTCCACCAGCATAATCCCATCTGCATACCTCTTCATCCGCTTCATCAACACTGCACATGAGACCAACCAATGGGACCCCCACCCCCAGAAAAACACCTTCCTCACAACATCAGTGAGCGAACACTTTTCATGTTTTGGGGTACCCGTCTCTGTGTTTTTTACAAACCAAACCCCATTATTTTATTCTTTTGGTAAGTGTAAAAAGACTGCAAATGGTGCACTTCATCCCCTCACCCTCGCATTTCATCATTTCTCCCATGGCAGCAGTCCCTGAACACCCTTCGTCAGAGTATTTCACCCCCCACACACAAACCATAATGACATTCATAGCTAGTTCACACCCGCCCTGGAAGTCCTACAAACTCCAAGGATTTTCCCCTTCATAAATAGCTATGACTACCACCAAGCTGCTTAAGTATACACCGACCTCGGTCCACTGAATCCCTATCATTAGTTTTCAGTCACCCCTCGCCAACATGCCTATGTTAAACCCACCGCATCCAGATCCCTGATCCCTTATTTCAGTGACCCCTCATTCGGTTGAGGCTTCCTTTTTGTTGAATTCAACACCCATATTCTAAAAAGAAAGCGTTATCTTGGATCACTCCAATCCATACAAAGGGGCATCCTCGAGTGGCACTATGGGAGACATCATTGTCCATAGATGTCATCGATACTCATGACATTCAACTACAACAAAATATTTCATGTAAATATGATAGCATACCTTACAACCATTGCACTTTGATGAGATCCGTCGAAGACTCGTGCCTCCAGAAGTGTCTCCTTCAACGATGTTTACATGGGAGGATCCAAGCCAACACCTATGCGTACATTGCGCAGCTATATGCCATACCAATTTTACGCATATAGGTACAACATTCTACCTATCATCAAAGAAAAAAAACACCCCTAAGGGCATCAACATTCATCGTCAACAACCATCAGCATCACTACCATAGCAGACATAACATATATCTGTCATTTTTGTTTAACTAGCCATAGCATCACAAGCAAGGGACATGCCCGCCTCATTGAAATTTTGTATATGTATTGTAAATTGTATTTTCCTGTAGGAATCCCTTAGACTTGGTCATTCTTGGGAACGGTGTAGGGTGAGTTCAAACCCAAGGCTTCACACAGATCTCTCTCTCTCTCTCTTTCTCTCTCTACGCACGATACATAAAAGAAAATATAATGTATTTCTGCTATATATTCCTTCCTAGACCTCACACATTAGGGGGGAGTGTTCACATTGGAAAATCATACAGCAGAAGATGAAATTAATTAATGTCAAGCTAAAGGATTTATAGGGCTGGAAGACATTACAGGATCCAGAAAGAATTTAAAAATCTCAAAGTTTTAAAGAAAATCAAATTTGAACTAGTATTAAATGTTGATTGCACACATTACCCTTCGAGAAGAGCGCCTTATGCATGCCTTTTGGCCCGATAAGTGCACATTCCTGACAGTGGAAAAATGTCACTATCCAGGACCACATAAAGCAAAGGACAAGTTACACCTTACTTGATGCTGCCTAAGGATAGCCACCAATGCCTCCTTAGACAGTATGTGAGCACACAATGGAATATTTGGAGGACACAAATGAATCATATCTCTCCGTTGGGTCACCATCCACAATGTAGCAAGGGAGGGAAGGAGGATTTGAAATCCCCTATATAAAGCCACCATGAGATGAAGAATGGGTGATCACATTGTTATGCTGGCCAAAATTTCCTAAGCAATACCAGCAGTGTGTGACCCAAAGCTACAGAAAGAGGGGACTCACTTGTTGGCCATCCAACAAGCTCAGTCCACACAGTAGAGAGAGAGAGGGAGACTACACCGAGGCAAGCTTAGAATGAACGACGTCCTTGCATCGGGACCTAGAACCATTGTCTAGGGTCCCTTTGGCAAGAGGATTAGGTATTCTTCTCCTTACTACCAGCACTCAATAAGAGGGGCCTAGAGTCACCGTTTGCATTATTGTGCCATTTGACTTGTTTAGATCTTCTATTTATTTATGTTTAGTTTAATTTAGTTTGTAGATTACATTTGCATGCTATTTTTATAGATAGTATGCTCAATTACTTCACTTCTTTCTGCCTGTTACCAATAGTTTAAAGGGGTAAACGACACCCCTTAAACTAGTGTGATTTCATAAATACATGCGCAAAACACACCACAACAAAGGGTAAAGGAACAAGCCTTTTCTTACCATAAAAATATATGACATTCATGGTAGGCATCAATATTTCTGTAGACATCTTTGAATATAGTAGGCAAGAAATACCCTACTCTGAGAATCTTATTTGTAGTGGCTTTCCAATAATGATGACCTCCACAATCTCCTTTGTGAAACTCCTCAATCAATTTTTCAGCCTCTTCTTCCAGCAAAAAATTCAAAAGAACACCACCAGTATCTTTCCAATACATATTTTTATCAATGATGCAGTACCTCAGGTATTTTACCTTCACAAACCTTGGTTTAGACTGTCAATTTAGTAGGAGCCCTATGATTATGTAAGACAAAAATTGGGTGTGGTAAAGGAAATTTAATGTGCCCCATGGTGTGGTAAATGTTGTTTTCTCCTGATCTTATGGATACATTAGTATCTGATTGTATCCTAAAAAGTCGTACATCATAGACATCCTTTGGGAACCAACAATGTTCTGTAGAACTTGGTCCATATTTGGGAGAGGGTAGTTGTCCTTCAGAGAGGCTTTGTTAAAGTTTCTGAAGTCAATGAGGATTCTAATTTCTCCACTCTTTTTTTTTACTGGAAACAATTTTTCAATCCACTTTGACAATCTGATTGGAATAATAATTTTGGCATCAAATAGCTTCTTCATTTCCTTCTCAATCAGAGGCATGAGAAGTGGATTAATCCTCCACAATTTCTGTTTGAAAGGATTTTCATTTTATTTAATAGGAATGGTATGATGAATAATAGTAGGATCATATTTATTCAAATCATCATAAATCCATGTAAAAACATCTATGAACCTTTTCATCATCTCAATATATTTCTGTTTCGTGTCAACTGAAAGAAATTTTGAAAGCCTAATCATTTTTGGCATTTCTACTGTACCAAGGTTACAACTCTCTACCTTTTCATCATTAGCTTGTACCATATGAGATTTGAACACATCATTTTGGTCAAAAGGCTTTTCAAGAGGTATGAGACCTTTGGGTATATAATTATTCTTTAGTTGTAACACTTCAGAATTCCCCTTTGTTTCAGCAAGCATGTTTTGCTGGTCTATTTGTGTGCTTTCAAACTCTTCTTTCAATTCTATAATTATTTTGACTTTTTGGTCATCCTCAAAAACTTGCCAATGAATTATGTTGTTAGGGATAGCAGGCCTATGCTGAACTTCAAACTCATATCTTTCATTGGAATGTGCAGGAATAATAAACAGACTTGCAGAAACAGTTAAGGATTCAGCTACTGAGTTTTAGTCCCTAGTCCTCATAATAAAGGAATATTCTTGAAAATTCTCTAACATCTCCATGAGAAAATTTTTGTATGCTCTCATTCTCACATCCTTGGTTTGATATACACCCTCAACTTGTTTAATAAATAATTCAGAATCTCCACAAACAGAAATATTTTGGGCACCGATTCTTTTCAAAATTTCTAAACCCAAAATTACAGATTCATACTTAGCCATGTTATTTGTGCAATCAAAGTTCAGTTTGAAAGAAAATAAATTACTTTCATCCTTTGGATTTGTGATCCAAATTCTTGCTCCAACACCCCCTCTTCCTGTTGATCCATCAAAGTGTAACAACCACCAACCTTCTACCTTTTCTTCACTCTCTTGCTGATTTTCTATTTCCTGATTTTTTGTTTGCTGATTTTTTTCTTCCAGAATTTCTACTTTCTTTTCATCTTCTGCTTCATCAGCCAATTCATTGAAAAGTATAGCAAATCGTAATTCAGTATCAACAACATATATTGGTAAATTTTGAGGTTTTTCCTTACTAATTACCATATAATCGATCTTTGTTTCTCTGTATAGTCTTCTTCTCTCACCAAAAACAGGAATGGTGGCATAAGTTATGGTCATCTGCATGGTGCCTTTGATCTTTGCTACCCATGATCTAGATAACAGCATGCCAAAATTAGGTGGAATGTCTGCTACCACAATTTCCATTACCACTTCCTTGGCAGGAACTTGTGTAAGACCAACAACAACATCTTTTATTAAACCAATGCACTGAACTCTTTTTTAATCAAAAGAAATCAAGTCCTTATATGGCCTAGTAATTTCCAATCCCATTCTTTCCATGATTACTTTAGGCATGAGGTTATGAGATGTCCCCGAATCCAACATGGCATTGTGTAATGTAATGTCATGAATGCCAAGGTTGCCATAGAAAGGAGGTACCTCTTCATTCTTCTCATCTTATAATATTGGTCCCAAGTACATGGTTGGATGATCTTCTTGAACATTAAGGATGTCAGCAGCTCCTGGTTGGGAATTCATCATTTTTACAATTTTACATTTCTATTCATTCACCTTAAGAATTTCTCTAAAAGGAACTGGGATTTTGATCTCCGAGATCTCATTCTCGAAACTGAAAACAAAAGTAGATTTTTCAGTCTCTTTGACAAGAGGAGGAAGTGGTGGATATTTTCTAACCTCAGCAACTTTAGCGGCATCTTTCTTGGGTTGTGTTTTATTTGTAGTAATTGGAACATTTCTGTTTATGAGGTTGTATTGTTTCTACATTTCAAAGGTTGCATGTTGATATCCTTTAAGATAATGAGATGGTTCCTCACCCTTGTTTACATCATGATCTGACTCATCATGTTCCTCGTTAGTCAAAAAAATTCCAGAAATGTTTTCATCCAATCAATGAATAGATTTTTCTAGTATTTCAAGTTGATCTTCTTCATCAAAAAAAAATTGCTGAAAATGAGGCCTTACTTGAGGGTCAGGCTGATTTATGTTTTCCCTTGGTCTCTGCTAGTTTGGAGGTCTTCTGAATTGAGGATTTCTAAACTAAATTTCACATTGTACGGGAGGAGCAAAGGCATTCCCCAGGGCAAGCCTATCCATCATTTTTTCCATTGTCTTCATCATGGAGTTAAATTTATCATCTGTGGTGGAAGGCTTATCTTTTTCTCTCAATTTTTTCTTTCCAATATTGGACTTTTTAGCTGCTATCATATTGACCTCCACCTTCACAGCATCATTTTTGATTTCAGCTAATGAAGGGGATTCTCTTCCTCTGAGCAAGATAGAAAATCCATTGTCAAAGGCATCAGCATATCTCAGTTGAACTACACTTGGTGGAGGCTTAATATGGGTATGGATGGATTCATAAACTTTGTTAAATCTCTTGGAGAAATTTTGGACAGTTTCATCAACAGCTCTTTTCAAACTATTGTACTTAGTGAGGGCTCATAGAGGGTTGGTTCTATTTCCCCACTTTGTCAACAAGCTATCTTCAAATTCATTCCAATTATGTAGGCGTCATGGAAAATTTTAGGGGCTAATAATCGCTGGTGGGCTAATTTTCCATGGTTTTTCCAAAAAAATATTTGCCAATTTCCATCTTTTTCTAAAAGTGATTCGCCCAAATTTTATAATATTAAATTATGTTATCCTAAAAATCGCCAAATGTTTATAGAGAATATATAAAGTCATTTGAAATTTGGATATATTTAAAATATCGCCAATTATTTTACAATTTGCATATTAGGGACTCATAATATTCACCAAGGTTTCTAAACTTTAAGATAAATTCCCATCCTTAAAATTTTCCCTGGAAGGATTCCTAGAGCAAGGGCTTTGAACCACTTTCTGACCTCACGAGTAAAGCTTTGAGAAAATAATCTCATCTTGACATTTTCATGGTGAACCTCCTCCCTATCTATGAAGTCATTAAACTATTCTACATGGTCTTCAGCTATAATCTCTTCATCACTTCCCCAAGTTTTGATTGTAGCAGAGTATTTACTAGGAAGGGCATTAAGGACAGCTGGGAGAACAAGAGGGGCATACCTAGCAAGTACAGCAACAGGTGGAGGTGGCACATTTCCTGCCATAATGACTGGAACTATGGTAGTTTTAGGGACAAAAATAGTAGAGGAAGAAGGACTGTTAGGAGGGGGGCTGGTTGGTCTTTGTTGTCTAGTTACAATTGAACTCAAATTAGGTAAAGGAAAACTAGATTAACTTCTTAGTAACATTTCAAATGATTCTTGTTCCTTGAACCTATATAAATATTCCTTCTCTAACAATAAAATTGATGTAACTGCTTCCCAAAACTCTTCTTTATCCTTTCTGGTCATTAAGGCTGAGGTATCAATACCTCTTCTATGTAGGACTAAGACAATTTTAGTCAGGTATTTTTCATTTTTAGACCTAAACAAGACTTCCTGAATTTTATCATCAAACATTTTATCTTCAGAACTTCTTAAAACTTCAGAGGCCAAGGTTTTTTTGTGTAATGGAGTACCTGATTGTGCAGAACTGTGTTGAATTCCTCTAGAAATTGTGTTCGGATTATCCATAATTGTAGGTGGATCTAGGTCAGGATTACTCCTCGTATATCTCCTTTCCGAAGCCACCTTTGAACATGATAATTTTGAATGGAGTCACCAAGGTAGATGCAACCTTGAACATCTCCTGAGCTCCTTCTACCTGAAGAGTTCAACTTCAAAATTTCGACAAATTATATCTTTAGGCACTTTCCAGATGCACCAAAATATTATCACAAAATTGTACTTGATTGGATGGTGATTAGATAACTCTATGTAATTGTTTCAAACCAGCTTTTGACTGATGCTTAGCCTCTTTAGTCTAAAAGCTCTGTCAAAGGGATTTAATGATATTGGTTAATGATAGTGCTAGATGGCTAACTCTAGAGGATTTTTATCTTGTTTTCTATAATTGCAGGTTGGAGGAATGAAAGCTTGCTACCATTGGGCTTATGGAGTCAACAATCAGTATTTTACGTGACAAGGTTTCTTGACATGAAAGATGAGGTAGATAGGGGTATCTAACAGAGGAAAATCACACATAAAATGTAGATCAACACAATAATTTCATCACTAAAGGAAGTCAGAGAATAAACATATGAATTCTGAGTAATAGAGATGAAATCTACTCCAAATGGTAAACATCAAGATATAGATCAGAAAGACATTAAAAACCCCATGATAATATCAGGTTTGTCAAGAAGAGAGTCCTCTGTATTACTGATATAAGTCAAATACATAAAATTAGCAATTTATTGCAAAAAATCTCCAACCCTTTACTAATTCGATGATTTGCCTTCAAATAGACATTCTTACTGCAAGGATGATCTACTTGATGGCTAGATTCATCAAATTATTCCTATGACACATCACATAACTATAAAACATATCTTATATCAGGAATATGATAGCTGTTTGGTCTCAACCTAGTCTCCTAAATTGAGTTCATTTAATTGTCAACCAGGGTTGGTAAACCGCTGAAGTGAAGTGTACTGTATGTACCTAGGTGTTTGTTTCTTAATGCGTTGTGTTTAGTGTTTTATGATGTTTTTGGTCTTTTGGGATGATTTATGATGTTTTTGGTCTTTTGGTAGTTTTATGTTCACAAGGAAAATGACTAGAAAGCTAGTGGAAGGAAGCTAATGATTAAAAACAGAGTGAAGCCTAGTTGGTTGATGACAAATGACAAATGCAATTGTAGATATTGAAACAGAATCAAATCCAAACTATGACTAAGCAAAAACAAAGCTTGATAATGACTTTAAGGAAATGAATCAAAACACAAACTTAACTTGTCCAATTCTTTTATCAAAGGTATTTTGGGAGAGTTTGAGAAATGGTCAGCTAAGTATACAAATTCTCCTAATCTAAACAATTAAATCATCAGATTATAATGAGACAATATTTTATCCATGATTAAAGATTTGTAGAAACATATTTGGAGAAAAATATCGTTGACATCATAAGATCTTCTACTCTAAGACTAGTTCCTAACTCTATTCTGCAACTTAGTTTGATACCACTACACTTCACTCAAGGTTATAGATTTTTAAAATAGTCTTTTGAGGAAATGTTTGTTTGTGAGATGATAAGGAAGTTGTAAAATTACTTCAGACCTTTAAATGATACTGTCTTCTGTTCATATGGTTATGAATCAATTATAGATTTGGAACAAGAAGAGGTTTGTAAATAATGAAGGTTGTTTTGTTAAGTTTAACAACTGAAGTAATCTAATATGTAGTGGATGATAACTAAATTTGGAGTGCAAATGAAATGAGTTAAGCTAAAACTGAACTTAAGATATCACTAGTCTAAAACAGTGCTAAACTAGTAAGTCATTATCAAACTCAAAACAAAATAACAGAGCATGAGTTGAATGCAATTAGACTCCGAAGTATCCTAACTAGGCTATCATGCATTATTCTATGGAATTATACAGTCTGTTTGTCCATCATGATTGGTATTTTGGAAGATTTTCTTAGAACAATCCTAACTGTACAATTCAGTGCAAATGCAAACATAAAGACTGAAAGCAATGAAAAAATAAGATATCATAGCTATCTCCTACCCATCATTATGATATTTTGGAAAAGCGTTTTAAGAGAAAGAACAGCTATGGTACTTAGTACAAACACACAACTAAAACGTTCAGGATCACAATCATGCTTAAGACATCATAAGGATTTTTTGGAAGAGTTTCTTCTTTTGGAAGAGTACTTAGCATAAGTATAACTGTGATGGTGAACAACAGAGATTACAATTAAATCCTACAACACTATAGCCATTTCCCATTCATTGTCATGATCTTTTGGAAGAGCTTCTTATTTTGGAAGAGTTTTTAGAACGAGTATAACTATAGTAGCTATTGAAAACAACTACGAATTCAACTTCAAAAACGTAAGGCATCTAGGATACTTATCTAAATTATGCAAATAAAACCGTGCAGGAGGCAGGGGACCTCTACCACCAGACGGAATCTAACTCCAAATCAAGTCAACACTTTCAAAACAATACTGTCTGCTTCATTAAAGGAGAAATAACTTGAACAGAGCAATCTGCGTCTTCAGAAATGTAGCACAAAATATAAGCAAAATCTAGAGCAAAATCTAGCCTAGCTCTCGGTTTCCCAAGTGTTTATATAACAAATGTACATAATAAGACTTGCAACAATTCTAGGATCATTGTCTTTCCTTATCGAAATCACATTAGGACTCTTGAAGTGGCAACGTAAAAAGGAAAAGGACATCTGGACTAAGACAGTCCTATTAGAAGTCTGCCTTCCTAAATGTGTTCCCACGTACCAAAACCATATCCAGAATTCGGTTTTTCCTTCATGGTGAGCAACGAACAATGTAGACATGACGTGGAATATACCGATATGCGGTTTTTCTTGAGAGGCCACCTGGAACATGCCTAAACGTGAAGACAACTGCAGAATTGCCGGTTAGCTACGGAATGTCTGCATTCTGCAGCTAATTCCAGTCAAAATGCATTACAATGACAAAAATCACAAAACTTAGCAAGTAAGTCATGTTAATCATTTTAAAAGTAATTTTAACTAAATTCATTGATCAATTGGGTCTGGAATAACAATGGACAAAGGAAAATGAGGTAAAGTAAGATGAAAGAAAGCACAATCTTGAGGCTCAACATACCCCCACTGCTGACTTCTTGCATGTCCTCATGCAACTTATTCCATAAACTCAGAGGCTTCTGTAAGAACATCTAATCCTCTCCTTCTTCTTTGCCTGGAAGCTAAAGATCTTCTGGGTTTTCTGATGACAAATTTGAACCTTAAGTTGGTAAGTGCCCTGATTAGCTTCTTGTTCCTCTTTTTCAACTTTTCATTAGCCTTTTCCACTTTGTCTATATGTAGAGATAAGGTTGAGTTCATATCGGTTTTGAGTTTGACTTGTTCCTTCAGAATGTCATTCTCATTTTTGATGTGTCTATTAAGTATTTCCATCTCATACCTATCCCTTATTAATACATCTATTTCGGACAGTGGAGGACTAGGGGTTCTCTCTCTACTCTCTGAAGCTTTCCTTTCCAAAGTTTCGACATAGTCATAGACTTCTTGCTGAGTAGGGTCAATTTCAGGGGTTCCTTCATTAAAATCCTCTTCAACATCTTCTTCAATAGATGTTTCCTCATCTTCTATATTTATCACCCCTGTTTGTTTGATTTTAGTTTTCCTTAATTTCCCCTTTAGTCTATGGCTTCTTCTTGGCTGGGAAGATCCCTCTCCTTTCTCTGTGGCAGATTTCCTGATTACCTTCTCTTTCTTAAGTTGTCTCTTGATTTGAGTCAACTTCTCTAAGATGATTTCCTCACTACTTTCCTAGGCTGTTTTGTCAATTTCAATTTTTGAAGCTCTCCATTTTCTGCTTCTCCTTGTAGGCTGTTGTTCAGGTGAGGGTTTTTTTGGCTCTTCAAAATGATTTCTTATCAAGAAATTATCCCAAGTATCATTTGTTTTGGCTAAATGGTGTTCAATTAAAATCTTAACCAAGCCATGATGGTATAGAGTTGTCTCTAAAAACTGAACCCTTCTTTGAACATAGGAAGCCATCTTTTCAAACTTTTAAGCGAGAAATAGGGTAGGTTTAAGTCTTCCCCCAGAAAATGCATTATCAGTCTAATGTGGTAAACATAAAATGTGCCATATCTACCCTCACATGTAATAAATTTTTGCAGAATAAGCAGTATGTTTCTCCATTTATTTTTCAATGCAGAACTTGGAATTCCCTACTTAAACACAGTGATATCCATACCTGGTGATTTTAGAATTTGCTTCCAGGATTCATTATGGAATTCTCTATTTTTGAACCATCTCTCTCCATTTCTAAGCAATCCCATAGCTTCTGCAATGAAAACTTCAGTGATAGTGAATTTAACATCCCCCACTTCAACTTCAGCTCCTTGAAATGACCTTGCAAATGTTTTAGCGACTTCTTTGTGGAAGCCATTAAATTTCTCAAGAAATTGTAGCCATCCTACCTGTTGCAACATTTCTTTACATTGAGGGTATCCTTCCAAGTATTTTGTACCCATTGGTTCGGTTCTTACAATAAGACCCATAATTGCTTCTTCAATGTTCAAATCAATACTCTTTCTGCCCATGGAAACAATAACTTTCACCTTCGAATTGATTTGCCTCTGATTCTTGGTGATAATGGCTTCAAACTTCAGACTGATATGCCTCTGGTTGATAGTGACAAATGGCTTCAAGCTTCGAGTTGATATGCCTCTGGTTGACAATGAAATTTCAGACTGATATGCCTCTGGTTGACAGTGACAAATGGCTTCAAATTCTACACTGATATATCTCTGTCTCTCGGTGATAAATGGCTTCAAATTCAACACTGCTATACCTCTATCTCTCGATGGCAAATGGCTTCAAATTCCACACTGCTATACCTCTGCGTTTACAGTGATAATGCTCAATCTCTGCTCACGGTGATAGTGCTTTGATATTCAAACTAGTATACCCTTTGCTCTGCTCACGGTGATAAGGATATCTCTGTTTTGCGGAATGAAGGGCCGGCTACAGAATGGAGTGATGGAAGTAGTTACGGAATGAGGTAATGGAGTGAGGTGGAGAAAACGAATTAATGAATGAAAAGACGATGGAGATTTTTACAACGGAAAAGAAAATCATCATTGAATGATTTGGTTGGGTGACGTGAGGAATTCAAACACTGCAGCCTTTTTAACCGCTTAAATGATGTCGGGTATAGAATTTGAAATGAGAGATTTTAATCCAAAGTTTGTGGAGGGTATTTTGGACATGATCAATAAAAATAATCAAAATAACCTTTTCGAATGATTCATAACTAAAACTATGCTAAACTTTATGAAATGCCATTATAATGAAAAATTGTTACCTCTGCTTTCATTTACTTTTTGTGGTCTTTGTCTTCTTTGTTCTTCTTTGGAAGAGTCTTCATAATCTTTCTTGATTCTTCTTATTCATGGATACACTGGATCATTTTCTTGCAATTCAAATGTCTGCTGATTGGTGCCTTCAGGATTTGTGGCTACGGAATGATTGTCTGGCTGCGGAAAGTCTGATCAGCTGCAGAATGTATGTTAAGCTGCAGAATGTACCTGTAGAGTATTTCAATCATGGAATGGAGTGGTTTGGGATATAAGTGAAATGTTATATGGCATGAATGAAGATGGATGATGAGTTATTATATGTATGAAGTGGATGATGAAATGGAATGGATTTAGTTTATGAAATGGAGTGGAAGAACATAAGAACTGCCCTGCAATCCATGACATTTCTTATTCATTTGCAACAAGACATCACACTTTGAATTTTGACATGGAAATGAGGTGGATGGAGTATGGAATGAGATGGATGATATATGGAATGAAGTGAAGTATGAATGAATGAATGAAATGGAGTATGGATGGATAAGTGAATGGAATGAAATGAAATGAAATGGATCATAAGTACAATGGATCTGAACTTATGATTTTGTAACAGCTGCTTGCAAAAACGGATCTGAACTTATGATTTTGTAACAGCTGCTTGCAAAAACAAAATGGGAAAAGTTAGAGTGTCAGAAAAAACTCTGATTTTCACCCTATCTTTTCTATATAAACATGCCAATCAATGATTGGTTTTCATGTTTATACCTTTATTTTTTATTTATTTATTTATTTATTTTTATTTTTTTCAAGAGAAATGCTTCAGAAAATTTAATCAAGTTGATGAAGAAGAGAGATTCTTCTTCATTAACTTCACATCACTGCTTTCTTGGAACTTCTTGACAAATTCTTCTCTTGAGAGTGGTTTGTGATACAGCTTCAATCTATGACCATTCACAAGAAAAGTGACCTCTTCTTCATCTATTGTCCTGATAATACTACTCCATTGTCAAAAATTTCAACAATTTCATATGGCCCAATCCAATGTGTTTGAAATTTACCTTGAAAATCCTTGAATTTTGAATCAAACAAGAGAGCCCAGTCACCTTCTTTGAATTTCTTCTCTTTGATGTACTTTTCATGCCATCTAGTCCTTTGTTGTTGGACTAGACTTGTTTTCTGAACTGCATCTTGTTTGATCTCATCCAATTCATTGATTTTCTCCAGTCTATGCTTTTGTGCCTCCGTTAAATCAAGTCCTAGCTGAACTGCCATTTTGAAAGTTTGAATCTAGAACTCTATGGGAAACAAAACTTGTTTTCCATAAACAAGCTCATAAGGAGTATGGCCTGTTGTGTTTCTCCATGTAGTTCTATAGGCCCACAAGGCTTCAGGAAGCCTATCTACCCAATCTCTTCTATGTAAATGAACAGTCTTTGTTAGGATTCCTTCAATGACCTTATTAGTAGATTCCACTTGACCATTTGCTTATGGATGATAAGGAGTAGATTTTCTATGCTTGATTTTGTACCTCTCCATCATTTTCTCCACTAGCCTTGATGTAAATTGAGCTCCTTGATCTGTAACAATTTCCCTTGGGACACCAAAACGAGTAAAAATATCCTCAAAAAGAAAAGTAACTATAGATGCTTCATTAGCAACAAGTAATGGCTTGGCTTCTACCCATTTAGTAACATAATCAGTGAAAAATAATATATACCTCTTCTATCTTGATGGAGGACTAATAGGTCCTACAAAATCCAAAGCCCATTTTTCAAAAGGTTCAATATGTACCTAAGGTTATAATGGCATCTCACCTGAAGGAGAAGGTTTCCCTACCCTTTGGCAACTGTCACACCTTTTGACATAATATTTAGCATCTTTAAACAAGGATGGCCAATAATATCCTAAATTAAGGATCTTATAGGCTGTCCTCTTATCAGCAAAGTGTCCGCCACAAGGTTCATCATGACATGCTTTGAGAATCTCAGGCATCTCATCTTCACGAACACACCTTCTAATGATCAAATCTAGACCTGTCTTGTACAACACATTAGCAACCCATGAATATTTTGCACTGTCATAAATGATTTTTCTTTTATTCCTTGCATTCATTATTGAAGGAAATTTTCCTGAAACTAAATAATTAGCAATATCAGCAAACCATGGAGTTTGAGTGGAAATTGCAAAAAGATATTCATCAGGAAATTGATCTTCAACTGGAGTGTCATCTTTGATATTTTGGAGTCTAGATAGGAAATCAGCTACTGTGTTTTGTTTTCCAGGCCTATCTAGAATGGTAATGTTAAATTCTTGTAAGAGCAATAACCATCTTATGAATCGGCCATTAGTAATTGATTTGTTCATTAAGTATCTAATTGCAGAATGATCAGTGTGAACAAAATTTTCATAGCCTGTTATATAGTGTCTGAATTTGTTTATGGCATGAACAACAGCTAAAAACTCTTTTTCAGTTACAGTATAGTTTAACTCTGCAGGAGTCAAATTTTTACTGGTATAATAGATGGCATAGGGAATTAAATATTTTTGTCCCAATACTGCTCCTAGAGCTGTATCGGAAGCATCTGTTGAGATATGAAAAGGTAACTTCCAGTTAGGTCCCCTTAATATAGGTGCTTCAGAAATTTTGGTTTTCAGGGTTTCAAAGGCTAACTGGAAATCAGAATTCCATTTGAATTCACAATATTTGGTGAGTAATTTGAAGAGTGGAGATGCTATTTTGGTGAAGTTTTTTATAAATCTCCGATAATATCTTGTAAATCCTAGAAAAATTATAACATCTCTTTGACAACTTGGAATAGATAAGTTAGATATGACTTCGAATTTAGACTCATCAACTCTAATCCCATCCCCTGAAATGTGATGCCCTAAAACAATACCTTTAGTAAACATCATAAAACATTTTTCATGACTAAGTGAAAGATTTGCTTCCTGACATCTCTTTAAAACTTTTTCCAAGTTTTCTAAAGCTTCTTCAAATGAGTTTCCATAAACTGTGAAATCATCCATGTACACCTCTACATAATCATGTATTAGATCTAAAAAAATTCCTAATACTACCCTTTGGAATGTTGCAGGTGCATTGCATAATCCAAATGGCAATAATCTGTAAGCATAGGTACCCCAAGGACAGGTAAATGTGGTTTTATCTTGATCTTCAAGTGCTACTTGGATTTGATTGTAACCACTAAACCCATCTAAGAATGAGAAGTACTTTTTTCCAGCTAATGTATCTAACACTTGATCTATGAAAGGTAAGGGAAAATGGTCTTTAAGAGTAGCTTTTTTTAGTTCTCGGTAGTCAACACATACCCTCCATTTTCCATTTTTCTTTGGCACAATTACCAGAGGAGAAACCCACTGACTATCTGAAATAGGATAGATGAAATTGACATTTAACAATTTTTGCAATTCTCCTTTAACAATTTCCCTAAGATTTGGATTCATCCATCTTTGAGGTTGTCTGATTGGTTTGCAATTTTCCTCTATATAGATGTGATGAGTGCAAGTCTTGAGACTTATCCCTTTCATTTCAGTGTATTCCCATGCATATGCAGAAGAATGTCTCTGTAATACTTTGACTAACTCTTCTTGTTGAGATTTTTCTAGGTTCTTGTTTATGTTCAAAGTTTTTCCTGGAAAAATTTCACTTGTAGAGCTGCCAAATTTGTCCATAGAATGAAGAGACATTTGCCTTGATGACAAAAACTCAATATTGGATCCCTCTTGAAATGATTCATGTTTATGTTCTGGAGAGGATTCAAATTTTTCTAGAGTATTCAGAATTTTATTATCTTCACTAATTTCTAAAATTGTGAAGAGAGGTTGTAAATCTTCTTCTTCCTCTATCCATTGAGTGTCATCTAGATCTGTAATTGTCCTAGCTGGAGGATATAAAGTGAACTTCTTAGTTGAACTACCATCAGAGATGTACATATCACCGGATCTACAACTAATAAAAGCATCAACTGTAGCCAACCAAGGTCTTCCTAATATAACATGATGGCCTCCTAGATTATTCTTAGAAGTTAGGATCATGAAATCCACAGGGTACTCCCAAGAATCTAGGGACATTGGAATGTCTTCTATTACCCCATCTGGTTTGATCACAGATCTGTCTGCTAATTGTAATAGTGTGGGTGTAAAGAGAAGATTAGGAAGTTTCAGTTTATCCATGATTTGTCTACTCATGATATTGATTGCTGCTCCTAAATCAATGAGTGTATTTTGGATTTCAATTCCATTGATGTGAATTTTGACAACTGGATTTCCTAGGTCAAGATACTTTGGAATAGAAATTTTTCCCATCATAATGTCTGCTATTTGTCCTGCCAGTTGAATTTTCTTTGTTTCTCTTATTCTTTTTCTTGTTGTCTTGATACTCAACTCCTTTATTGTTTTGGCTAAAATTGGAATTTCCTTGATGGCTTGTAATAATGGAATTTTAATGCAAACATTTCTCAGCTCATCTAGGAAATCATAATTAGGCACCATGATTTGTTTTTCTACACCTCTATCAATTTGTAGTCTTTCCGGAAAGGGAGGTATAGAAGTAGATGTAGATGGTTGCTCTAATACAGGAGTTGAATTTATTGGATCTTTTTGCTTTAATTTTTCAGTGTTTGGGTCTTGAAAGGATGTATCTTCCTCAAGACTTTTATTCACCCGTAGAGAGTCTTCCTCAGAGTTATCTTGTTCTTGTATGATCATAGAAGGCTTCCTCTTTTCAAGTATCCTTCCAGACCTAAGTTGAACATCACTAAGGTCTAGAGGAGTAATTAAATAAGTTGGAAACTGTTGGCCTTCTCTCATGTATGTGTTCTGAGGATTTTTATTATTGGGGTTTGGTATGGGTTGAGCAGGCAATTGATTTGATTTTTGATGGAATGGTAATGAAAGTGGTTGATTTTGATGTGGTTGGTTTTGATGATGTTGTTGAGGATTTTGTTGAAAATTTTGTTGAAGATTTTGAGGAAAATTTTGTTGAGGATTTTGAGGATAAAAATGTGGGTATGGTGGATAGGATGGTGGATACTGATAATATGGGGAGTATCTTCCATAGGGACTTTGTGATCCTTGTGCCCAGGCTGGAGATTGATTTTGAAATTGAGGCCAAGGTTGCTGCCAAGAATTCCAAGGTAGAGGTTGATTACACATTTGATCATGGAATCCTTGTATCTGAGGTCCTTGCCAAGGCCTTCTAGATACAAAATTGAGAGACTCTGTGGAATCTGTAGGAGTCTCCTCCTGAAAGACAGCCTTGAGACCAGGAAGAGAAGGAAAATTCTTGGTCTCATGTTTTTCAGAACAAATGACACAGGTTTCTACAACTTTTACATCCAAAGGACACTCTCTCAAGGCATGTTTCTTTCTATATTTGGGAAAAAAGATTGCCAAGGCATCAGATTCAGCTTTTTGCTTGTTTTGTATCTTAAGGGTGTCTATTTTTTCACTAAGACTCCCTAAGATGTCAGATTTAAAATCATCAAGCATGTGTCCTATTTCTGATCTACTTACTGTCCCAGAAGCAGACTTAGTTGCCCTTGCAAGGGCGAGATCTCTTGGACCTTTGACAGTTTTAGATTTCCCTCTTGAAAGGTTGATACATAACTCAGATATTTCAAGTAATGTGAGTTGTGATATATCCCCTTTTCCCATCATGTTAAGGATATCCAACCATTCATCCCTAATTGTTTTCAACAAAAGAGCTTTTAAGGTGTCTTGATCTAGGTTTTCCATTTTTTCTCTTTTGATGTTGTAATTAAATCTCTCTAACAAATCTTCCAAATTTTCATCTTCTTTTTGTAACATCTTAAACACTTCTTCCTTATGATTAACCGGCATACAATAATCCAAATACCTCTCTAGAAATGCTTGTTTCATGTCTTCCCATGTTCTAATAGAACTGCTAATCAGACTCATAAACCACTTCAATGCAGCTCCTTTCAAGGTTGAAGGGAATAATTTCAGTTTTTGAGCATCTTGTAAGTAGTCATAAGTTCTACATAGAACTTCGAATTCAAATAGGAAGGTTTCAGGATCTTCAGTTTTAAGTCCATAGAAGTTTGGAAGGACAGAGGGTGAAATGTTTTTCATGGTTGTATTGGTTTCTTCATCAATTATAGGGAACCCAAAGAGCTTCCTATTCTACCTCTTCCTCCATCTGCACCTCTACCTCCTTCTCCTCTACCTCTACCTCTACCTCCAAATAGTGTGTGTTCTCCATTAAAGACTCCTCCTCCTCCTTCTTCTGCCATGATTGACTCTCCTGTGGAAGTGGAAAGATTTGTGTCCCTAACAGGAGTTTTTAGATCTTCTTCTATGGCAGGTTCAGTGGATGAAGTGGAAGGTTTCTCTAATGGAATAGTTGACCTTAGATCTTCTAGAAGTCCAGGATCAGTAAAGGATGGAATGTGGGTTTGAGTTGAAGGTGTACTAGCTCTGGATCTAGATGAAACAAGTGGTGTTCTAGAAATCAAACTTCTGCCTCTGCTGCTTATAAATCTTCCCCTTGAATCTCTCTCCCTACGCATATAATTGTTTTTGGATACTAAGAAACAAAGGTTACCTAGTTTTCACTTCCCCGGCAACGACGCCAAAATGTTTGGTCTCAACCTAGTCTCCTAAATTGAGTTCATTTAATTGTCAACCAGGGTTGGTAAACAGCTGAAGTGAAGTGTACTGTATGTACCTAGGTGTTTTTTTCTTAATTCATTGTGTTTAGTGTTTTATGATGTTTTTGGTCTTTTGGTAGTTTTATGTTCACAAGGAAAATGACTAGAAAGCTAGTGGAAGGAAGCTAATGATTAAAAACAGAATGAAGCCTAGTTGGTTGATAACAAATGACAAATGCAATTGCAGATATTGAAACAGAATCAAATCCAAACTATGACTAAGCAAAAACAAAGCTTGATAATGACTTTAAGGAAATGAATCAAAACACAAACTTAACTTGTCCAATTCTTTTATCAAATGTGTTTTGGGAGAGTTTGAGAAATGGTCAGCTAAGTATACAAATTCTCCTAATCTAAACAATTAAATCAACTAACTTATAATGATGCAACATGTTATCCATGATTAGAGATTTGTTGAAGCATATTTGGAGTAAAACATTGATACCATCATAAGATCTCTACTTTAAGACTAGTTCCTAACTCTATTCTGCAACTTAGTTTGATAACACTACACTTCACTCAAAGGTTATAGATTTTTAAAATAGTATTTTGAGGAAATGTTTGTTTGTGAGATGATAAGGAAGTTGCAAAAGTACTTCAGACCTTGAAATGATATTGTCTTCTGTTCATATGGTTATGAATCAATTATAGATTTTAGAACAAGAAGAGGTTTGTAAATAATGAAGGTTGTTTTGTTAAGTTTAACAACTGAAGTAATCTAATATGCAGTGGATGACAACTGAATGTGGAGTGCAAATGCAATGAGTTAAGCTAAAACTGAACTTAAGATGTCACTAGTCTAAAACAGTGCTGAACTAACAAGTCATTATCAAACTCAAAACAAAATGACTGAGCATGAGTTAAATGAAATTAGACTCTGGAGCATTCTAACTAAGCTATCATGCATTATTCTATGGAATTATACAGTCTGTTTGTCCATCATGATTGGTATTTTGGAAGAGTTTCTTAGAACAATCCTAACTGTACAATTCAGTGCAAATGAAAACATAAAGACTGAAAGCAATTAAAAACTAAGGTATCATAGCTATCTTCTACCCATCATTATGATATTTTGGAAGAGCGTTTTAAGAGCAGGAACAGCTATGGTACTTAGTGAAAACACACAACTGAAGCGTTCAGGATCACAATCATGCTTAAGACATCATAAGGATTTCTTGGAAGAGTTTCTTCTTTTGGAAGAGTGTTTAGCATAAGTATAACTGTGATGGTGAACAAAAGAGATTACAATTAAATCCTACAACACTATAGCCATTTCCCATTCATTATCATGATCTTTTGGAAGAGTTTTTAGAACGAGTGTAACTATAGTAGCTAATGAAAACAACTGTGAATTCAACTTCAAAACGTAAAGGCAGCTAGGATACTTATCTAAATTACGCAAATAAAACCGTGCAGGAGGCAGGGGCCCTCTACCACCAGACGGAATCTAACACCAAATCAACTCAACGCCTTTCAAAACAACACTGTATTCTTCATTAAAAGAGAAATAACTTGAACAGAGCAATCTGCGTCTTCAGAAATGTAGCACAGAATCTAAGCAAAATTTGGAACAAAATCTAGCCTAGCTCTCGGTTTCCCAAGTGTTTATATAAAAAATGTACATAACAAGAATTGCAACAATTCCAGGATCATTGTCTTTCCTTATCGAAATCACATTAGGACTCTTGAAGTGGCAACGTAAAAAGGAAAAGGACATCTGGACTAAGACAATCCTATTAGAAGTCTGCCTTCCTAAATGTGTTCCCACGTACCAAAACCATATCCAGAATTCAGTTTTTCCTTCATGGTGAGCAACGAACAATGTAGACATGACGTGGAATATACCCATATGCGGTTTTTCTTGAGAGGCCACCTGGAACATGCCTAAACGTGAAGACCAACTGCAGAATTGCCGGTTAGCTACGGAATGTCTGCATTCTGCAGCTAATTCCGGTCAAAATGCATTATAATGACAAAAATCACAAAACTTAGCAAGTCAATCATGTTAATCATTCTAAAAGTAATTTTAACTAAATTCATTGATCAATTGGGTCTGGGATAGCAATGGAAAAAGAAAAATGAGGTAAAGTAAGATGAAAGAAAGCACAATATTGAGGCTCAACAGGGACTTTCCATTCCTTAATGGCTTTAATTTTGTTAGGGTCTACTTTAACACCCTCGTGAGATACAATATGACCTAGATATTCCACCTCTTGTACTCCAAAGAAACATTTGGATTTTTTTGCATATAATTGTTTCTCCTGCAATAGTTTGAGCACCCTGTCAACATGTTCAACATGATCCTTCCAAGACCTGCTATAGATTAGTATATCATCAAAAAATACTAGCACAAATTTTCTAAGGAAGGGTTTGAAAATGGAATTCATCAACCCTTGAAATGTAGAAGGTGCATTGGTAAGGCCAAAAGGCATGACCAAAATTCATAATGACCCTCATGAGTTTGAAATGCTGTTTTTGGAATATCTTCAGTCTTCATTCTAATTTGATGATATCCTGAACGAAGATCCAACTTGGTAAAATAAATTGCTCCATGTAATTCATCCAATAATTCATCAATCACAGGAATGGGAAATTTGTCTTTAATTGTGAGCTTATTGAGCTCCCTATAATCCGGACACATTCGCCATGATCCATCCTTCTTGTGTACCAAAACTACAGGAGCAGAGAAAGAACTTTGACTAGGTTGAATTATACCCGCCTCTAACATTTCTGCAATCATACGCTCAATTTCTCTCTTTTGGAAGTAAGGATATCTATAAGGCCTGATGTTTGGAGGAACACTTCCTGGAATCAAATGAATAGCATGATCATGATCATGAATAGGTGGGAGTCCTTGGGAGTTTCAAACACCTTGGAATGATTGTCCAAGACTTGTTGGAGATCTGCAGAAATAGATGATTTTGATGTCGGAACTTCTAGTGAGCATAATTTTGCAATTACGCCTCGTTGTTCTTTCTTTAGAAGCTTTGTCATGACATTAGAGCTTATTATCCTTCCTGGCTTCCCTTCAATACCCCGTAATTCGAATTCCTTTCCTTTTGAAAAAAATTTCAAGAAAAGTTCTTGAAAATTAAAAGCTATTGTCCCCAAAGATTGTAACCATTGTACTCCTAGTACAACATCAGCACCTCCCATAGGAATGGAAAGTATTGGACTAGTCAATACATATTCCCCCATGGTTAGCTTGATATTATGGCATTTCCCAGAGAAATTTATAGTTCCTCCATTCGCAACCATCACTTGGCATTCTGGTGCTGGGTATAGGAAACAATATAATTCCTTGGCTACCTTACAATGAATAAAATTATGGGTGCTACCTGAATCAATCAACACTATTACCTTTTTCTTCTTGATCTGTCCTGCTATCTTGAGAGTTTGGGGAGTGGTAATTCCTGCCAGTGCATTACATGATATGGTCAGATTCATTTCTTCCTCTTCTATGGTTGGTTCCTAGTGTATATCCTCTTCTTGTTCATTTTCTTCTTCTTCTTCACAATCTATGTAAAATAATTTATTTTCAGCACACTTATGACCTTTAGTGTATTTGCTATCACAACTGTAGCAAAGCCCTTTTTCTCTTTTTTCTTCCAATTGTTGTGGTGTCAACCTTGTAGGTTGTGGAAATCTAGGCGTAGCAACACTTCATTCTTTATAGAATTGAGTGGTAGGCTTCCTTGTCGCCATAATTTTACATTCAACTTTTCTTGCCAACCTGAATGCCTTCTCCAATGAATCAGGTTCCAAAACACGAACTTCATGTTGGATGTTATCCTTTAAAGTGCCTATGAAGAGATCAATCCTGTGTTCCTCTGGAATATCAGTTATCCTTATATTCAATTTTTGGAAGTCCTCAATGTGCTCCCCCACTAAACCCTTTTGTTTGAGATTTATCAATTGGCTAAAGAAGGTGTTGCTCTTTGTATCCTCATAATGTGCTAACATTTCCTCCGTAAAAATTGACCAAGTGACAATTTTTTTACGGGAGCAAAGCCATCGATACCATACAAATGTATTTTGTTCTAAATGTAAAGTTGCAATGCGTACCTTTGTGTGTTTTGCACGTTATGGAGATCAAAATATTGCTCCATCTGTAGTATCCATGTTACAGGATCCTTTCCATCAAACTTCCTCATATCCATCTTTGGAATATGGTGGTTCTTTCCGCCAACATTAGAGTTTATGAAATCACAATTAACATTTATTTTGTTCTCATCATGAGGTTCTTCTACTATCTTTTCACCATTAGGAAACCTTTCTTGTATAAACTTTGTCAAACCTTCCATGTCTGCTTTTAGAAAATTCTTCATGTTTTCCATTTTCTCATCGATCTTAGCTTCCATGTCATCCATCTTAGATTCCATGCCAGCCTCCATGCCATCCATCTTAGCTTCCATGCCATCCATCTTAGCTTGCACGCCATCCATCTTAGCTTGCACACCATCCATCTTAGCTTCCACGCCTTTCTTCAAACCTTCCATCTTCACTTCCATGCCATCCATCTTAGCTTCCATGCCTTTCTTCAAACCGTCCATCTTCACTTCCATGCCTTTCTTCAAAACATCCATTTCATTTTTTGTTGCTCTTTGCGAGAGTGAAAATTGTTGCACTTGCTCTTGTAATTTTGATAGATCATGTTGCAATTCTTCATCTTCATGAGTCATAGTAGAGCCTTCTAAAGGCTTAATGGGTGTTGAATTATTTTTAGGGGCCATTTTAGAATCCAATATTGATATCTATTCTACAATATGCCCTTTGAATCAATTCAACTTGATTCTTCAAACAAGACTTATGCAATTCGGAAAAAAAATACACACCTTTTACTTGCTTTGAGGAGCTCGATATTGAAATTGAATTATCTCTGTAATTGAAAATCTTCAATATCTGAAATTTAGCCCTGTAGTAGCCCTCTGAAGCTTCTTTCAAATGCCACAGGTCTGATCTAATTTTGATTCCCCAAGACAAAGTTGTGTCCAATCTCCCACAATGACCTAATTCTGGACTGGTTCAGTAGAGAAAACTTGTAGGACTTGCCACGTGTCACTGTTTCGTCCTTTGTCTCTGAAATTGATAGCCAAGAAACTGCAGTCTGTGTACTTGTGACCACTTTTAACTGCACTCAAATCCACTGTCCAGAGAGAGAGTTATTGAACTTTTCTCATGATCACCTCTTTGAGATGAAATTTAGGAGCTTGAAAAAGCACTAC